>VDFB02086081.1:385965671-385987504 GCA_007258455.2 Sequoia sempervirens | reverse complement strand
AGCAAGAGATGGAGTGTAATGACCTAAGTGTGTTAACAAAAAATATTAAAGAGTTGAAATATATTTTTAAAAAGATAATAAACTCTTAAGTAAACAAAAATAAAATAATTCTTAAATAGTTACAAAGTAAAGTAAAATAACTCTTAAGTAAATAAACTTTTTCAAATTAAAATAAAATAAATATTTAATATTTTTTTAGTAAATAAAATAACTCTTTTAAGTAAATAAAAAATTCAAAAAAAAATAAAGCAAACAATGTTAAATATATCTAAAGTAAAAGGGGGTGAGCCCTATTAGCTAAAGCATCTTGTTGCATTCAAGAGATCATGAGGTCTAGTCTCCCTCGTCCCTGCTATCATTGGTCATGTGAAAAAAAATTACCAGATGCACTGCAGTAGTTTAAAATAAAATAACTCTTAAGTCAATAAAACAATTTTGTAAATATACATAGAGAAGTAAAAATAACTCTTTAAGTAAAAATAAAACAAAAAATGTAACAAAATAAAATAATTTCAACGTAAAGTAGTATAACCAAATAAAAATAATTTATAAAAAGTAAAAATAGCTCTTCAAATAAAAATAAAATAAACAATATTAAATACTCTAGAGATATCACAAATCACAAATTGAGTCAAAATAATATAAAATACAAATAATTTATTTGTACTTTATGCTTCTTCTTTTTAGTTTTAGTGGCTCAAAACTACTAAAAAGTGGGACACATTTAAAATGTGATTTACACCTTCCCACGCTCTATACATATAGCATGCACACACTATGATATTCACCCCAGCCACAAATTAATTATTTATATATCCATAAACTTATCCTTGTACATCAATTGTCTACCTTAATCTAAGCCCTTTTATGTCCTAGGTCATATCCACAGTGGCCCCACATGCATGGAATTGACCCTCAAATTTTAAAAATTTAAATTCAACACTTGACTAGCTCACAACCATTCTTTTTTCCCTAATATTGAGTTAACACAATTTTATATGATTAATTGTTATGTATTTGTATTTAGAGGTGCATTCATTATCATCATCATATAATATTGAATATCGTTTGCATTTACAAGAGCATGTTAGGCATAGTTTGTTTTGGAGCACTAAAAATATCTAGTTTTGCATCACACCAATCTAGAGCATTTTCACAACTAGAGTTTATTGTCTTTGATATTTTTCATACAATTTCAAATGTTGGCCTAGGTCAACATGTCTATCTATGACATAACAACAATCCCTTAAGTGTATGTTTAAATAATACTACAATATTCAAATCAACAAAAAAGGTAGAGAAAATAAATATCAATAAAGTGAATGATTGAGCAAAGATACACATAGCCCCATATAATTTTCATGGGTGTAGGGTATTTGTGTAGGTGGGAATTTGACCTTAATCCATAGAATTGAATTCTCATAACATAAACAAAAAAATTTGATCCTTGGACAAGATATAAGCTAAGAGCACACTTTTCAAGGAATGTTATAGACTAGATTCTAGAATATTCATCAAGGGAATTTACTCTTTAGTCATAGAGCTAAGTACAGATATACATATTTTTCATGGCAAGAGAATTTAAATAAGATTTACATTAGCCAACAAGTATTTATTATTAATGTAGGTTATTCCAGGCTTAAGTGTATGCATCTTAGTGGATTAGCATGTATTAACCTTAGATGGAGTTTATTTTCCTTTACAACCACCTAGATAGGTCTTTCAAAGAAAAATAGTTTTTCTTATGCTTGCATATATATTTATTTATTAAAAAATGTTTTTGACGATAAAACTTAAATTTATCACATTAATAGCTCTTTAACCTGATAAAACAAGAGTCAATTAAAATTTAGCATGTTTTATAATTTAAGATTAACTTTCAAGGACCTATTAAGGGGACCTAACCATAAACTATAAGTAGGAATATATTATAAAAAAATACTACATTTATTTGAGCTAACCTTAGTGGAGTGTAGTAGGAAAAAATCAAGATACAAAAACTAGTACCAAAAAAAGTAAAAGCCCTAGAACACAAAAACCAAAGCACCATCAACATTCAAAGAAGTGATCAATCCCTATCATCCTACACCATGAAGTAAAATTTCCTACTAGATCTCTCTAATAGTTAGATGCATGGTTAAGTGCACCTTCATTAAACATCACCACCCTATTTTCTTAAACACTCACTAACAATTCTCACAAGATCAACTAGGCTATCAAAATAACACCTCCAATAGGATTATCAACATTTTTACTAACCCGTACAATCTTTCCACTAAAGAGGTAGAAAATATTGAAGGAGAATAAAGGGAATATGAAAGCAATTTACAAAAGCACATATACCTTCACCTAGAATCTTTGCTTCTCTCCTTGATGAGCAGAAATGGAACTCACCCTTACTCCATTTGATTTGCTCTTGATATTGATATGTGGATTGCTCAATTGTGTAGCATAATCTTCATATGATTTTATGATGATTGTAAGATAAAAGCTTAAAATGATATCAAGTATGATAGCTCAAGAACTATTAGGTGAAAAATGAAGGATGGGAGCCTCTAGATGTAAAGTCTTCAAGAGGAAAAATCAATGGCTAGAAAGGATTAATGATGGATGGTTGAGATTGAAGGAGGATTAGGGTTAGATCAAGGATGCAATCATATAACAAGTGTCAAATGATAGATAGGATCTAGGTTTAGGGTAGGGATAAGGAAAATAATCCTTATGGAAATGGCTAAGATTAAGAGGTTAAATGATGAATAGATAGGATTAAAAAATAGTGACAATGGCTAAGATTAAGATGTTTTTTATTATATAAGAAGAATTTATAGGTTGTTGTACCCTTTACACAGAGAGACCAGAGGGCCAAAAAGGAACTAGTTCAAAATATTATCAAAAAGTATATAACCAAAAATAATGGACATAGGATACAGACACAACACATTAATAGCTAAATTTCGGTACCACCCAGAACCAGACACTAACTATCTACATTTTCCCATTTCTAGACCAGGAGATTCAGCACATCATCCCCAATCTAGTTGGGTCCTTTTCCCTCAGAATTTTTATCTGCTTCCTCCTTTATGACACCATACATAGTGATAGAAGATTTGTGGATCATCTTAACTATGAACTAGGCTAGATAAAATAATTTTCGCGTCAGTTTAGCAACCAGATCTTGTAGCACATCGGGGTCCTCATTCTTGCCCTTCCTACTCAAGATCTCCTCTTCCCCGCCAGCTCTAGAGTCAGAGGAGTGAATGGAATCCTCCTTAAGGACCTTGTTCATGTCCAAAAAAATTCTAGTGCCTTACACAAACCCTTCATTCATCTCTTCAACAGTGTCTTTTTTGCCTTCAGTCCTACCACTGATCTACTCCAAGTCACTGGAAATCTCATCAAACAATGTACCTTTTTTTTCTTCACCAGTCTGTAGGACCTCCTCACACTAGTTTGTTCCACCCCTACTTCAAATCTCATAGCCACCATGGTATCACCCTTGGAGTATTTTTCCTCAATGCTCCTACCTTCACTGTTAGAGACTGGAAATTCCACTGGGCTCTGAGAAACTTTTTTTTCCTTCTTGGCAATGGATCTGTTGTCCTTCTTGATGGGTTTATTTTTTAGGTCACATAACCCAGCCGCCGCATTAGACTAGGCCATACCAATCACAAATGGGCTCAATTTCAGGAGTGGGGGTTTTCCTCTTAGAACCCTCAAAGGCAGCATGGGAAGGATTAACAGGGGCCACATTAGGGGGTTTCAGTTCCTCAACAGGCATAGTAGAGATGGGTTTGGGCAAGCACAGGGAAAGATGAAATTGGTAGATCCTAAGGATTAGACCTTGATGTAGAGGTAAAGGGGGCATATCATTTGAGTTTAGAGTGACAGCCTCGAGGTTTTCTTTAACTAAATTTTCCAAAGAGGTGAGCAAAAAAAATGGAAAGCTAAGGGTCATCTTGTGCCTAAAGTGGTTTAACAGTAGCAAATGGTAAAAATAAAACACCTTGAACCGGCCTTCTAAAGTAACATATTTCATTAAAGCAAGACACACTTGTCCCAAGGTTTTGGCAGTGTCTCACGGTCGAAACCAGACTGCTTCTGAACTACCTTCTCATCACCTTTGAAGAATGCATTGAGACTCTCCAAGTCTTACATTTTGGTGTGTTTTTTATATTTCTTTCCATCATAGGAAAGGCCCATTTCCTTTCCAATAACCTCTTCATTCACCTCAAATGAGATGCCACTCATGGTGACCCTCCTATCCTTCCATGAACCAGCAAACTGGGCCAACAAACACTCATCACGACCCACAAGATTCTCCAAAAGCAGTGCTAGACCACCCTCATTACAAATGTACCAAGTAATGGTGTCCCTCTGAAACTCCTCACAATTATCAAGCTCGCTAAGATTAAGATGTTAAATGAGATGAGTGGATAAGATTAAAAGATAGTTTGACTTTTTGCTAGGTGTCTAGGTTCAATGAATCTAGGCAAGGAGTTAGTTAGAGATTTTGATCCATGCGAACAAGATGGAGAGCTAGGATTAAATGGACAAGGATAATGGATATTAAATGATGGAGGAAAAGATAATAAGGATTAATTAGCCTAAATTAAATAATTAATTAGGAATCAATTAATTAATTTAGTTGGAAGATTGGGGATAAGACAAAATTAATTAAATAAATAAAGTATGTATTTAATTAATGAGATCATCTAAAGGAATAATAATTAAATAAATAAGGATATTTATTTAATTAAAGGATAATGGTAATGGATATGAATTAAATAAATAATAAATATTTAATTAATTAATGGATTAGGATAAAGGTGGGAAAGGATGTGAATAATTAAATAAATATTAGATAGTTATTTAATTAATGGCTAAGAGTAGGCTAAAATTAGGCGTGGTTGGGTAAGGTCATATTTTAAGTGTAGATATATTTTTCCCCTCTTTGATATGACATCGTGAAGTGGTGTTATATTAAATAATTTTAAAATGTATTGGATAAGAGAGGATGAGGATCAAAGATGATGCCCTAGTCAATGGGAGGATGAAAAGGGATGAAGAAGGAAAGATTAGGGTGATTAGGTGAGGGCATGCCCCCTCGAGAGGACATGCAGGTTAGGAGAACATAGGTGTGCTCTCGAAATGGAAGGGATCAATGAGGAATGAGGATCAAGAAGCAAAAGAATTGGAAGATGAAAAGGAAGGGAAATTTGATGGAAAGAGGATGAAAAGGAAGGGGAAATTGATGACGATATAGGATATGCCAATATGTATTGAGCACTCCTAAAATTTGATATGGGAAAGGAAATTATGCACCAAGGTATGAAGAACTAGGGTGACAAGGTAACCTTTGCATGGACTTGACACTCAAACAATGACAAGCACAACATACACAGTGATGCCCCATTACACACCAGTTAAGACACACCAAGATATAGATAGATCAAGGTGGTCATAAGTAGGTGTAGTCATGGGTTAAAATATAATTATAAAAAAGATAAATCAAAACAAAAGATTCATTGCCAACATATCATGCAACCGACATATCTCTTGCCAAAGATCTAATAGATGATAATGATGATTGATTGGGTGCTTGTGATTAGGCTTGGATAATCACCTAATGAATGCTTGGATAAAGATTATGTACTTTCAATTAGGTTTAGATAGTCACCTAAGCAAGGCTTTGATAAATATGATGATGATTGATTGATCAATCGGAAAAAAGATAAGATGATTGATTAATGCTTGACAACTAGGCTTATGATATGATTTCGATTGAAAATGATGGCTCGGATGCAATGAATGGATTGATTGAATGTCAAGTTTGCGGAGCCCAAGATTATGATGTTTTTAAGGTTTTTAATATGGGATGAAAGGATGATGATTTTTTATTATGTTTGAAATGGGATGGATATGATATGGGATGGGATGGGTTGATGGTGGATTTATTATGGATGAAGATGAGGGAGTACTAATGCATGAGACTTGAAGGCCAAAGTGAGAGGAAACTAAGGACATACAAGATCAAATCCTTAACATAATGTAGATGTAACTTCCACATCTAATGCATGGGAAAGGATGAGGAAGGATGGGTGAAAATGGATGGATAATGGTTGACATGTGATCAAGGATCAAAAACAAGCTATGATAGGTTTATTATGGATGAATGGAGAAAGTAGTTTATTATGATATGGATAAGGAATGGTAATGGATGTGTAACATGCCCCTCCCGAAAATTAAACTAATATGATCCCAAGATTAAGCTCTACAAGAAGAAATGATATTTGTAAACATTGTAAATTAATAGGCCATGGTATAAATATTTGAAAAAAAAAAATATTAATTTATTTGTTACCATTTTTACTATCAAATTTATATTAATTTACTAAATTTTTGAATAAAGTGTTGCAGGTAATCTTAATTCCCACTAAATGATGAAATTGTTACCTAGGGTATCCACTGTGACGGAACTAAAGTTTACACTTAATAGATTAGTTAGTTTTTAATAATAAATAAATTTATAGTAGTTTGGGAAGTTATTCCGAGAGGAAAGTTGGAATGGTTAATTACGAGAAAACAATGGCTTTAAAAACCCATGTATTGAATGTAGATGGGGGGAGGAGAATGTATTTTTATGGATGATTAATAAAATGAAGGGGCGGATCTTTCCCTAGTTGGGGTTTTCCACATAAATTTATGTTTCTCTCTCTCATCTATGTTATCTATCCTTTTACCCTATGAAATTTAATTTATGAAAAGTTTTAATTTTAGGTATTTAATGGTTGTGGTTAATTTCTTGTCTCCTACATTTAAAATTGTAAATGTTTCCTGATATGCATTCATTACAGCCTTTTATTGGGCTCATATAGTAAACAAATATGTGTAATTATTTTTTGTTAAAACCGTTTTAATATATATATATATATATAATTTCTTGAATTTCATATAGAAATGAGGGTATCCATATCTGGGTTAATACTCTCCACTTGGAGCAGCCGCCTGTATAATTTCCTTCTATGTGTAAGAGTATCTATATATTCATATTTCGCTGTAGCTATACATATGTTAAATACATTTATATTTATTTGAATATATTGCTTAAAAATAAGTAAATAAACACAATTAGGTAATATTAGTATTTTTAATGAAGAATATATAATATATATATTTAAGTAATCAAATTAAACAATAGAGTTCCAATTATTAAATTTTTTTAATTATTGTTATTAGTAATATCGTTATTTCTTAATCGTCCTGTAAGGATAGTATTTGTATAAAATAAAAAGATAAATAATGTATTTTCTATATTTAAACTAACGTCATTTATTGGCATGAGTGATTTGCTAGAAACTCGTTCACGTTAACTCATTCACGTTATAGCTCTTTATTCACTCTGGCAAGTTCAAATTATTGATTTTTGTAAAGAAGATATTTAACTTATAAAATGTTCCCGGTTAGGTTGTTGCAGTAAGTTTACCTCATTCTTATTATCATATACTCATCATTAACAATTTAGGGTTGAGTGTAAGTAGTATTGTGACAGAACAGTTAATTCTTTTTCCTATGGATTATTACAAGTTTATGGCTAGTATAGGTAAATAATTAATATTTAATTACCACGCCGGTAGTTCTATTGAAATACTTACCATCAATTCAATATGTTTTAGAGACTATTTGTTGGATACCGGCAAGTAAATGGCTAAAAATGCTTGCGCACTAAACACATCAGTTTTGTTTTTTCAAATTGTATGAAATTTGTTGTCATGTTTTGAATACTTTTATATATACATATGCCTGTACAAACATATATAAACACAGAAATTCAATCTATAAGTTCATGCTTTATTCCAGCGTTGATCAAGTTCTAGCTTACCTCTTGTTGCCTTGCACGGAAGATTTAACACGCTTTTTCGCAATTAATAATGGTGTTTCCTACCGTAGCTTCTATGAGAGTGGCTACATGATATTTTTGACAATAGCTATTGCATAAGGCGTTGAGTTAGAGTTTGATCGTTGTTTTCAATTTCAGTTAATATTTAATGAATGAGGCAATGGTTTGGTAGTTTAATTTATATTTTCATTTAATTGTGATATTAGCTATCAAAAGGGCATTGGTTCTATGAATATATCTATGTCCTTTTTTCATGAGGTGTTGGTCATATGGTTTTATCTCTCCATATAAACAAATATGTGCTAATTGATTTACTTTCAGTTTTTATCTTGCTAAGTAGGAAATTTGTTCCATTTGAAATTCTTAATGTTCCGCAAACTGAATTTGTAAGTGGGGAAATAGATTATATTAAGTTTAGTGGAAAAGTAGTTAATTATTTAAAAAGATTGATTTCTTGATTTTATTTTACAAAACAAGAAACTTTTAAAATTGTGTAATAAAGCATCCATGGACAAGAGTTAAAATAGCAAGTAAATCTTCAATCAAATTTTGTTCTAGAGTAGAAATGGTAAATTTTATTAGTTAAAGATTTATAAGAAAAAATTTATTGAAAAATGGAGAGGCAAATTATAATTAATTGACATATATAGTAACTATATGTATTATCTAAAATAGAATGCATGATAATTAAAATTTAATAAGAGTTTGTTTATAATTTATGTATGGAAATTTAATGATTGGTTAATATGTTAGAATTTATCTTAGAGTTTATTTACAATAAGAAGAAAATACATTTAAAAACTTATATAAAATTTAATTTTAGAATACATTGAAATAATCGAATTGATAATAATCTCTCTTGGAAATTTATGAAAATGAGAATAGAGTCTCTAAGAGTAAACTTAGCATTAGTGAATATAGAATCTTTATATATGTGTATATATATATATATGTGTGTGTGTGTGTGTGTGTGTGTGTGTGTGTGTGTGTGTGTGTATGTGTGTATATATATGTATATATGTGTATATATATGTATATATGTATATATATATATATGTGTGTGTGTGTGTGTGTGTGTGTGTGTGTGTGTGTGTGTGTGTATGTGTGTATATATATGTATATATGTGTATATATATGTATATATGTATATATATATAAAAAAAAAACTTCTTAGAATGATGATTAATAAAACTCTTAGTGATATTAGAATAATTATTTATGTTAATCAAAATCATTAGTTGTAATAGAATCAGGGAAGATGATATCAAGGAACAGGTTGTCCTTTTCTTTAGCAACCTTCTTTCTTGTAATGGAGAGATTGTTCCTAAAGCTCAAGATTCCTTGATTGAGGCTATACCTCAGGTGATTGGTCATAATGAAAATTCTTTGATCACTGCTATTCCTTCCAAGGCTAAAATAAGGAAAGTTGTTTTCTCTTTTGATGGTAACAAAGCTCCTGGACCAAATGGATTTCCCTTATTCTTCTTCCAAGTGTTTTGGAAAATTGTTGAGTTGGATGTTGTGAATACTGTCAAGGAATTCTTTGGATCAAGATGTTTGTTGAAAGAACTGAATGCTACTTTTGTGGTCCTTATTCCAAAAAAACTTGGGGCTTCGGAGTTTCAAGATTTTCGGCCAATTAGCCTATGCAATTCTATTTATAAAATTATCTCGAAGGTTTTAACTACTAGAATGCTTTCTGTGCTTCCTCGAATTATTGCTCCACAGTAGAATGGTTTTGTGCCAGGTAGGTACATTCTGGACTCTGTTGTTACTATTCATGATAATTTACATTCGTTAATGGTTTCAAAGACTGAAGGGTTTATTCTTAAACTGGACATTTCCAAAGCCTATGATCGGGTTGATTGGGATTTTTTATTTAAAATCCTGGTCAAGTTTGGCTTTAATAACAGAGTCATTTAGCTGGTGAACCAGCTTGTTTCGATAGTTACTTCTTCTGTCATTGTGAACGGATCACCTTCGAGGTTTTTTCAAACTTCCAGAGGCCTCAGACAAGGAGATCCTATTTCTCCTATTCTATTTACAATATTGGCTGAGAGTTTGGAAAGAAATATTAAAAAGCTTATTGATCAAAGATCCCTTGCTGGTTTAAGACCTTCTTTTTCTCTTCTAACTTGTTCCCACCAACAATTTGTTGATGACACCATTCTCATGGGTAGATATACTGTGGTTGAAGCTAAGACTTTCAAAAAAAAATTGAATCTCTATGAATCTTCTTCTGGGCAAGTTGTTAATAGGGCTAAGAGTTCTATTTTCTTCCTCAATGCCGGAGCACTTGACAATTTATTTGCCGGTTCTTGGATTCTGGATTGAGCCTCTTCCATCAACCAATCTTGGTTTGCCTCTTTGCTCTAAACCTTCGGACTCGTTCTGGATTTCTTTGGTTGAAAAATTCAATAAGAAGTTATCGGGGTGGAAAGGAGCTTTTCTCAGTCAAGCTGGAAAAATCTAGCTCCTTAAGGCTTCTTTGCAAAATCTTCCTGTTTATGCTCTCAGTATATTTAAAATTCCTGCTAAATATGTTGAGGCCATTGAAAAAATTCAGAAGAGGTTTCTCTGGTCTTGTGTGGAGGATAAGAAGAGAATGCCACTTGTTGGATGGGATCTGGTTTGTAGACCCAAATCGAGAGGGGGCCTAGGCTTAAGGAAAATTAAAGTTCTGAATCTGTCCCTTCTTGCTAAACAGCTTTGGAGAACTCTTACTTTAAATGGAGAATGGCGTGATACCTTAAAAGCCAAATATTTTAATAACTGTGAGTCTTTTAATGAGATCATAAATTCTTCTTTTTTACCTCGTGGGTCTGTTTGCTGGAATGATATGAGTAGAGGTAGAAAGTTGTTGGAAAAGGGAATTGGTTGGTTGATTGGAAAAGGAAATTATGTAAGGTTTTGGGAAGACAGGTGGCTTTTTAAAGATCCTTTGATCAAAATTGAGAAATTCAGTAAATGGATGAATGATTGTAAAAGGGAATTTGGAGTTTTGGTTAAAGATTACTAGAGGAATGGGGGTTGGGTTGATTTGAAGACCATCCAGTGGAGATCTTGGCCTGGTGGTGGCCTTGGGAGCCCTAAGGCCAGCTCTTGCGGGTGGAGGATCTTGTACATGCGGATAGACAACCAATCTAGTATTTCATTTTCTACCCACGTCTGTACTGGTTAGTCGATGGAGCCCCCACATGCAGGCTAAAACTTGGATTAATCACGACTCCTGAAATCAATATTTTCCTCTTGGATAAATGCTACAAGGATGATTCTCACTTTGGATGCTTGGAATCGATTCATTAAAATGGGTCATTGTATGGAATGACTGGGATAATATCCCTTTTCTTCATTTCCCTTTTTTTTCGAATATCTGAGGTAAAATTTTTGTGCTTCTTGATGTGGTTTGGGTTTCCCCTACCTCTGTTGAAGATTTCTTCATGCAATGGAAAGCTCCTTCAAAAAATCCTTTTGTGCGAAAGCCATGGTCCTTTGTTCTACCTTTTGTGTCTTGGAATATTTGGAAGGAAAGGAACAATAGAGTGTTTAGGGATAAAGAGATGTTGGAAGGGGACTTGCATGCTAAAATCGTAAGGGCTATAAAGGAAAATTTATCTTTAATTCAAAGAAAAATGGTTGATAAAGCTAACTAGTCTCCTTTCGATATTGCTATGGCTGAAAAGTGGAACTCAAAATTACTTGGGTCAAATGTCCTCAAACCTGTTGTTTGTGGTAGAGAGAATGCTAGTTGGTCTTTTCCTTCTTTTGGTTGGGTGAAAGCCAATTTGGATGGTGCGGCTAAAGGAAACCCTAGGAAAGCTGGCAGTGGGTGTGTTTTAAGGGACAATTCAGGGGTTTTTATTGTGGCTTTTGCTGTGGAGATCGGCACCCAAACTAATCATGTTGTGGAAGCTGTAGGGGCTTATCATGCGGTTAGCTTAGCTTTCAAGATGAACACAAAATGTCTTTGGTTGGAGGGTGATTCAATGAATATAATAAATTACATTCTTGGGCCCGCATCCTCGTGACCATCAAAAAGTGGATGTCGAAGATAAAAATATTATTAAATAAATTGATAAGTAGAAAATTAATACGCTATGAAATAATAAGGTAGTGATTACTTTTTCAATGTAAGGGTTAGAAGAATTGGGAAAACACGACAGAGGAAAGAATAGCCTCCATCTGAAGTGTCATTATTATGGTCCGGTGCATGGAAGAGAAGTTTGTCTTCGTCATGATGAAGCAGATAAAGATTAGGTACGTCGATTTCATTAGATTTGATGGGACCGACGTCATTTTCTTTTTCAAGAAGTGTCTCTATCACACTTTCTGGGTGTTTAATAAAATATGCCTAAACGAGACCTAGAGAAACTGTAGGGTGTTGTTTAACGGAGCTTTGAAAATGGGGGGAGAAAGAAAACATGTGGAGCCGAGCAATTTTCAGGAGCATAGAAAGAACGACAAAGCATGGGAAAGAATTGAAAAGGGAGGCTTAGTCCTGTATTTGGAAAAGCTCTATGGTACTGACGAGGGGATGCTAGACTATTTTGTAAAAAATTGGAAAAATGGTGAGATTGTGTTGTTTGGCAGGAATGTTAAGCTGAATGAGGATTTAATCGGTGAGATAACTAGTCTTTCGACAAAGGGTGTGAAATTTTATCGGGACCGTTGGTTCTCTGATGAAGCGGTCATTAAATTTCCTAAAAAAGACAAGGAGAAGGCTAAGTTGGTTAAGGTTGCCAATAGCTACTTTGATGTGGAGTCCATCAAATCTATCTGGAGGAAAGTTTTAAGAGTTATTATGGAGTATATCACAGTTGACGGGCGCTTCACCAGAGTGTATGGTTACCACTTTACCATTTTGAACCACTTCCGTCACAAGGTTCGTATCTCTCTACCTTTTTACTTATTCTCTTCTTTAAAGAATTGCCTTGATGAAGTTGAAAGAAACCCTAAGAGGACTGCTATTATTCACCATGGTCTTGTTAGGCTCATTTTTGAGCATTATCAAAATTTACCTGCTTTGCCTAAAATTATTGATATTGGAGAATTGGATGATGAGGAAACTGAAAGTAGTAGGGAGAACGACCCTCGGGCCCCCCCTGCTTGTGCCCCTGTTGGTCCTAATACCATTGCTTCCCAGTCCCTGTCCTGTCGGAATGCCCTTAAGGATTCTGCTCTGCCGTCATGTCCTAAGTTGCAGCCTCTACATGAGTGCCCCAGCTCGGGTTTTTCCTCGCCGCCCTATCTTAATCCTATTTATCACGGCCCTTTCAGGTTTTGAATCTCTAGTTTTAAAAGGTACCTTAAACTTGTCTAAATGCAGAATTACATGAAATTCTTTTACGATAAACTATAATTGATGGAGTGAAGCCCCTAGTGCTTACATTAATGCGGAAGATTTGGGAATACCCTATTGTCCCTAATGGGATGAGGTGTTGTACACAGACAAAGCTCAAGCTTGAGGACATTGTGAGTGTGGCGAGAAAAAAATCCCGGATGTGCTGCGATTTCTCCGTGGACCCGGAGAAATGCACGTAGAATTTAGAAAGGCCGTAATAGATCTAAACACTTGGTCCTTTGGAGGCGGGAAGATTCCATTTGGAATTGTAAAGAGAATGAAGGATAGGAAACCCCCTTACCAAGGAAAAGACAGCATTCACAAGAGGAAAGATTGACTAGTATCGAGTGCAATATGTCCAAGATAGGCCAAAATATTAGGGCCACTGTGGCAAACAATCACAAAATTGCCAGGCATAACACCATTATCATCAATGCTATGATGGAAAAGCTCGAAAAAAATCAAAAGGGTTCGTTGGTCGTGGATTTGGATGCGGACAGAGGATGCGGCAGATCTGCTGGTGAAGGGATTTTGACTCGTACCCGAGCTAACACTAAGAGGAATACCCCAACTTTGTCACATACGGCTCAAATCCTCAAGCAAGGGTTACAGGATATGAAGGATGTTGAAAAGGAGGCTGAGGAGTTGTTGAACACCTTGGAGTAGTGCGGTGGTGTTTGTTTCTGGATTTTTGGGCGGTCCTTTTTTTGGACCTTGTTGTCTCTTGGTGCTGTTGTTTCCTTTTTGGGACAGCCATCTGCTTGTTTGGACTTATTTTGTTATCTTTTGTTGTTTATACTCTGCGGTTTCAAGTCCACCTTAAAACTGTTTTCCTTTTCAAAGCATTATTATATCTTTTGTAAAGATCAATTATTAAAATTGTTATCAAGAAGTATCAAATTTATTGGCAGCCATTGTTAATTGGTGTAACGACATGTAATAACATTTGTATTTCCATTATGTCTTATGATTTTCATTTTTTTAGGAATAACAAGTAATTCTATAATTATTCGATTCTCTTAAAACGAGTTGTTTGGTTGTGTTTAAATAGTCCAATTATGGAAGGGAAAGACTTCATTAAAACTCTTTTCATTAGACAATTATCAAAATAACTATAGGATGTTACATCTCTATCTACCTAACTATTAGTACTATGAAATTTGAATTATTTTTTTGTTATTTAAGGTAGAGGCATTACGAGGATAGGACGACGCATACTGAGGAAGTAGTGAATGAACTACTACACATGTCACTTGTTTCTAGGTTTTCCTGTAGTACTTAAAGCATCAATAAAGTGGTTTTTTCACTTTTGGATGGATTATTTCTCTTTACTTTTGTATTTTTTTCTTAATTTTTTAATAATTGAGACTTGATAATAGTGCGTCATGGTAGGCTCGTTAATGGATGGATGATGATGTTAGATGGAAAATGGATGATAGAGATGCTTTATTTGTTAGATAGAGGGAATTTAAGCTTCGATCCATATACTAAATGGGCCATCATGCTTCCGCGTGGAAAGAGGTTTGTGAAAACCTTTGAATTAAAAAAAACATGTGGAGGTTGTCATCAAAAGTTTAGATTGAAGACATCACCAAAGTATGGAAATAGAATAGATATATGGATATTGCCGTTTTATGAAAGCGTAGGATCATTAATGAAGTAGTTGAAAGGCTTAGGATCAAAAGATCATTTTCTTGATATTTTTTCTTTGGCAGATACTTGTTATTTTTTCAATGAGAAGAGGTATCATTGTTGGATGCCGATATTGCGATTAATTTATTTTTTTTCTTTTTGATTTTTCCAGCGTTTGATTTTGATGTGGAATAAGAACTTTCCAGTCTTTCTTTCATTTGATTTTTGGATCTCATTTGAAAGGTTTTTTTTTATTTTTTGACTTAAATTGATTGATAGCCTTATTCTTTTGGGATAATACTTATTGATCCAAGTCTAGAGGATACATAGAAGTGGATGTGTTGGATGTGTTAGATGAAATGGTAAATATGTGTGATTCATGGAAGAGATTGGTGATGCCTTCAATTGATTCTTCGTGACTATCCTTTTCAACACTATTAATGTCAAAGGAGGCTTGCACATCCTTAACAGGTTGACAAGAAGGCTTAGTAGAGGTAGTATTAGGAGATACATACCCTAACCTAGGATGGTCGAAATGGAAGGATGATAGTTCATGAGATGGAAGGGGATGATCTTGGATGTCCTCAATAGGATCATGATCAAATATTGGATTATCATAGATATCATGATCAAACATGGGATTATCATGGACATCAAAATATTGGGATGAAGTGGATGGTGGTTTGGACTCGATATGGAAGGCATGTAACTCATATTCGTTAATACCCAGGTCCTTGATCTTAACCTTGATCTTTCAGGGAGTGTGAGAAGCGGGTAGCAATGAAGGATCAATGTAGGAAGATGAAGATGGCGATGTGCACAGTATTAGGGAAATTTTGTGAAAGGCTATGGCTTCTTTGTAAGAATTTGCAATATTATAATGGATATGGATCGGCATACATTACAGTCACCACAATTCTATTTTGTGGGAACTTTTGGCAAGTGGTTTCGCTACTGGCGAATTGCAGCTGGTGGTAGCTTGATGAGGCCTTTGGAGTCACACTAAACATCATCATGATTTGATGAAGTATTTCTTTTGGGAGTGGCTTTAATCAAAATATCCTGGTTGCTTTATTGAGGTAGGATTTGCAAGATTAAGTCTTGATTCTCATCTATAAGGATGCATTTGATTATGGTTAATAAGATGCTTGGCTTGAAAATGGAGTGGATGATTATCAAAGGAAGATCAATGGAAGGCATTAGTGGAGAAAAAGATAAGGATTGTAGGGATGATTTATTGTCTATGGATTTAAATTGAACAAGATCAATATCATTAGGGACACAAGTGTCATAGAGGGATTTCTCAAGAAGGTACTTGTGGATGGGAGATTATTTAAGTAGCTTGAGAATAGAGATTTATGTTGGCATTTTGTTCAAGTGATTGAGTATTCTATATTGTCTTGTAGGTTGAGAGGAGGATGAAGCCCCTTGAATAGTAAGTCGACCACATCAGTTAGTAAAAACACAATTAGATGATTTGATAGTTATGGTGGCTACTTGGGAGGACTTTGTTTCATGCAGTCAATAATGGAGCTAGATGAGATATTATTGTTATACATATAAGACACTATGTTGTATGATACATAATTTTTACCCTTGCTATGTTGATGGTGTAGATACGAATTAGGGGTCATATGGGACTGCCAATTCTAGCAACAAATAACTCTACACAATGCTCTCCAATATCTATCATTCAAATTGCACATTAAAATTCACATTCGTGAGAAACATTATAAGTTTTAGATCATCAATTTCATTATGCAAATTAAATCTACAAGAAAGATTGGAGTTTATCAAATTCAATTATTGAATTCATTGGAAGTAAATTCATTAGAAAATACACTACTACAGCCATTACACACCCACAACACTTCAACATATTATCTTATTATCCCCCTTCTATTCACAAAACCTCTAAATTTTATTAAATTGCAAATCTTCAAATGTTAAGAACTCATCTTTTCTCTGACTGGTGAACCCCTCTTTCACAATTCTTTTTCCTTTAACTAATTCCCTACACACTACATGGAATGGTCTTCCCAAAAGCCAAGTGATGCCTCTCTAAAGAAAATAAATTTGTCGGAAAATAAAATGTGTTTATTATTTTCATTTCTCCATGACCATCCACCTTATACCTTGCAAATTATATCCAACATTGGTTTTTAGGTAGTTAAAAACCCACGCTAAAGTGGTTGCTCACTTCTTAGCATGAATCAACCTCCTCCAATATCCTATGTGCATCCAATCAGCTTTCAATTCATATTTTGTTTGTCTTTTGAATTTCCAAAATAGCAATCTCAATGGCCCATGTAATGTTCCCTGGTAAGTTTGACTTCAAACAACCAAAATGAATCACCACTCTCCTTATGGCATTGGAATATGAAAGGCACGGGATGTTATGAGAAAACAACAACAAAATAACTTGGTCCCACACACTTGGAGGATTTTGATGTCTCAAATTTAAAATGTAGATCACCACATGCCTGTCACCCCAGTCATGGATTTATTTTTTTAAATAAAATCTATAATTTAGAAATAAATGTAGATAACCAATTTGAAAATAATAACAATTTTATCAAATGCCTTGTCTACACACTTTGCTAAAACATAACAAAAAAGGACAAGGATCAGGTGCTCCTGCATCAGTCAAGGAAAAGGTTTCTTTTATGTACCCTAGTTTTCATTAGGATGTATGGCCTTCAATCGAGACATCTCCTCGATCAATAAGATCTTGGATAGAGTTCTTAAGTTTCATGCATGAGAAGGGTTTATGTCCATGAACCCTATGGTAGTCACAAAATTCATGTTCTTTGTACCAAGAGGGTTTAGGCACATCAGGACCAAGGGGTTTAATGAGTTTCAATTGGATCTTGTTGGCTTGGATGATCTATAGGAGGATGTTTTTTATTGGTTCACCCAAGGGAGTATACTCACATCTAGCATATCTTTTAGGTTGACCTTTAGGGATAACCACATGTTGTTGAGGAGCTACGTTGTTGTGATAACATGATAGTAGAGGTATTTGGATATTTTTAACGTGTTTTGAATCAGTCACACCATCATTGACTATGTTTTTATTTTTATTCAAAAAATGATATTTGTCACTAGATTGATTATTAGTATCTTTACCTTCTTTGTATATCTTGACTAGGCCTTTGGCTATAAGGGGTTTTCTATGGCTAATCCTTTTTCTATGATCTCATCAAAGGAGTGTACACATTGCATGTGTAGATGGAAACCCAACTCATTGTTTAATTTCTTGACAAAGATAGCACGACAAGTTATTTTTCAAGTATAGGCCATGCAAAGAGACTAGAAATATGTCTCCATATTTATAGGAATGAGGCAAAAGATTCACTGATCTTTTATTTAGTGCTGCAAATATCCATCATGGTGATATCATTTTCTATGTTTTGGGAAAATTGAGTGAAAAATTTATTGGCTAGCTTAGAAAATGTTTTGATGTCCCATAAGGAATGTGAGTGAACCAATCAAGGGCTTAACCACCCAAGCTTCTATAAAAGAGCCTTAAGAGGTAAGCGTCAAGATAAGAGACCTCTTGGCATGTAATGTAAAAGTCTTTCAAGTGTTCTTGAGGATCTCCCTTTCCCTTGTATTTGTCAAATTTAGGTATTTCAAAGTTTTGGGGGAAAGGGATCATGGTGATGGACTTGTAAAAAGGATAAGTACATAGTTCTTCAAAAGTATAGGATCTCTTGTGATGTCCTACTTGAATCCCTTTAAGGGTATCCTTTATTTGTTGCACATCTTGGGCCAAAGTACTTGTGAAAGGAGGTGCTTGATAGTTGGATATGGGAGGTTGAGAGGATGATATGTAGATATTGGTAAGAGGATGAAGAGGGATTGGAAGATTGGAGATGTTAATTTGTAGATAAGATGGGGTTAGAAGGTTGGATATATTTCTAAGAGGAAGTGATGGGATTGGATATTTGAAAATGATGTGACTTGTTAGGTGGGATGCATGTTGAGAGATGATGAGAAGAGATGGAATGTTGAGGTTGGGGAATGTGAGATGAAATTTTTTGGGTGTGAGAGGGGATTTTTACATGTAAATGTGATCTAGGATTGATGGATTGAGATGACATGGGGATTTTAGAAGAAGATGGGAGAGATAAAAGATCATGAGGATTAGAAGAATATGGAAGATATGTAGGATTATGAGGATGGGAGGAAGATGGAAGATATGTGTGATTTTGATGGGGGTATGTGCAAGATCATCATGGAAAAAATAGGCCCTTAAGTGGCAAAAAATTCAAAAAATTAGAGTTAGGCAACTTGACATAAAAATTTGAATAAGTTATCTATATATTTCAAAAATATGTAAGAATAGAATCTGTAGCAGTGAATGCTAGTTTTCTAAACTACTAGGTTTGTTTAAAATAAAATATATATATTTGGTGAAAAGTTGAAATTTCAATGCAGTAGTAGTTAAATTTAAGGGAAAAAATAAGAAGTAGGTGTTTGTCTGACCACCTAACCACAATAAAATGATAATATTTTTTTACAATATTAAATGAAATATAATTAGAGGACTCATGTCGATGTAATTATTTTTTGTAATTTTTTAAATAAACCATTAATTATGATTTTTTATTACAACTTTTAAAAATATAAAACTTGTATGTCTAATCACCTTCGAGGTTTTTTTAGACTTCCAGAGGCCTCAGATAGGGAGATCCTATTTCTCCTATTCTATTTACAATATTGGCTGAGAGTTTGGGAAGAAATATTAAAAATCTTATTGATCAAAGATCCCTTGCTGGTTTAAGACCTTCCTCTTCTCTTCTAACTTGTTCCCACCAACAATTTGTTGATGACACCATTCTCATGGGAAGATCTACTGTGGTTGAAGCTAAGACTTTCAAAAAAATTCTGAATCTCTATGAATCTGCTTCTAGACAAGTTGTTAATAGGGCTAAGAGTTCAATTTTCTTCCTCAATACTCCGGAGCATAGACAATTTAAACTTGCTCGGATTCTTGGATGTCAGATTGAGCCTCTTCTGTCAACCTATCTTGGTTTTCCTCTTTGCTCTAAACCATCAGACTCGTTCCGAATTTCTTTGGTTGAAAAATTCAATAAGAAATTATCGGGGTGGAAAGGAGCTCTTCTCAGTCAAGCTAGAAAAATCCAGCTCCTTAAGGCTTCTATGCAAAATCTTCTTGTTTATGCTCTCAGTATATTTAAAATTCCTGCTAAATATGCTGAGGCCATTGAAAAAAATTAGAAAAGGTTTCTCTGGTCTAGTGTGGAGGACAAGAAGAGAATGCCACTTGTTGGATGGGATTTGGTTTGTAGACCCAAATCGAGAGGGGGCCTAGGCTTAAGGAAAATTAAAGTTCTGAATCTGTCCCTTCTTGCTAAACAGCTTTGGAGAACTCTTACTTTGAATGGAGAATGGTGTGATACCTTAAAAGCCAAATATTTTAATAATTGTGAGTCTTTTAATGAGATTATAAATTCTTCTTTTTTACCTCATGGGTCTGTTTGATGGAATGATATGAGTAGAGGTAGAAAGTTGTTGGAAAAGGGAATTGGTTGGCTGATTGGAAAAGGAAATTATGTAAGGTTTTGGAAAGACAGGTGGCTTTTTAAAGATCCTTTGATTAGAATTGAGAAATTCAGTAAATGGATGAATGATTGTAAAAGGGAATTTGGAATCTTGGTTAAAGATTACTGGAGGAATGGGGGTTGGGTTGATTTGAAGACCATCATTCAGGATCTTAGCCCTGTTCAGTCGGCCTTCAGTGCCCTAAGACTAGTTCAACACCAGGTGGAGGATCTTTGGCATGCGGACAGACAACCCATCAATCTTTTTCGAATTTCTTACGCCCATGCTGGTTGGTCAGTGGAGCCCCCCACCCTTTTGGGCTGGGCTTGGATTAATCTGCGACTCCTAAATTAATATTTTCTACTGGATAATGCTAAAATAAGATTCTCGGACAGTCTTGGAAAAGAATTCAACTACCAAATAGGTGTTATAATAATGGGGAATGAAGGCGGGAAGCGTTAACCATCTTTTTCTTCATTACCCTTTTGTTTGCCCCAAATATCTGAAATTAAATTTTTCAAAACTTCTTGATGTGGTTTGGTTTACTTGTTGAAGATTTCTTCATGCAATGGAAAAGCTCCTTCAAAAAATCCTTTTGTCGCAGCTGGTCTTTACCTTTTTGTGTCTTGGAATATTTGGAAGGAAAGGAACAACATAGTGTTTAGGGATAAAGAGATGTTGGAAGGGGATTTACATGCTAAAATCGTAAGGGCTATAAAGGAAAATTTATCTTTAATTCCAAGAAAAATGGTTGATAAAGCTAACTGGTCTCTTCGATATTGTTATGGCTCAAAAGTGGAACTCAAAATTAGTTGGGTCAAATGTCCTCAAACCTGTTGTTTGTGGGAGAGAGAATGCTAGTTGGTCTTTACCGCCTTTGGGTTGGGTGAAAGCCAATTTTGATGGTGCAGCTAAAGGCAACCCTGGGAAAGTTGGCAGTGGGTGTGTTTTAAGGGACAATTCAGGGGCTTTTATTGCGACTTTTGTTGTGGACACCGGCACCCAAACCAATCATGTTGCAGAAGCGGTAGGGGCTTATCATGCGGTTAGCTTAGCTTTCAAGATGAACACGAAATGTCTTTGGCTGGAGGGTGATTCAATGAATATAATAAATTGCATTCTTGGGCTTACCCCTCCCTCGTGGACCATCAAAAAGTGGATCGAAGATACAAAAATCTTATTAAGTAAATTTGATAAAGTGAAAGTGTCCCATGCCTATAGAGAAGCCAATAAGGTGGCAGATTACTTCACCAATGAAGGGGTTAAGAAAGGCGGGGAAAAAACATGGAGGAAAAATGACTACATCCATCCTGAAGTGAAAGCGTTGATTTATTATGATTCAGTGCATGGAAGAGAAGCCTGTCTTCGTCATGATGAAGTGGATAAAGATTA
>VDFB02086081.1:385810195-385965571 GCA_007258455.2 Sequoia sempervirens | reverse complement strand
TGAGGGTTTAACATATAGGGTTGATGGATTAAGCTTGAGAGTTGAGGGTTGAGGGTTGAGGATTTAAGGTATTGGGTTGAGGGATTAGGGTAGAGGGTTGAGAGTTTAAAGTTGAGGGATAATGTTCAAGATTGAGTGTCTAAGATATAGGGTTCAGGGTTTAAGGTTGAGGTTATAAGGCATATGGATGACGGTTGAGGGTTTAAGGCATAAGTATAGGGTTGAGGGTATATAGTGTAGGGTAGAGGTTTGAAGGTTGATGGATAATGTTCAAGGTTGAGTGTCCAAGGTTAAGTGTATAGGGTATAGAGTTTAAGGGTTTAAGGGTATCTAGGGGTTGAGAGTTTAGGGTTTAAGGGTTTAAGGTTTGAGGGATTAATGGTTTAAGGGTTGAGGAAATAGCGTTTAAGGTATAGTGTTGAGGGTAAATTGTTTAGGGATAGGGTTTAAGATTTAAGGGTTGAGGGTTGAGGATTTAGGGATAGGGTTTAGGGTTGATGGTTAAGGGATTAGGGTTTAAGGGTTGAGGGTTTAAGGCTTTAAGGTTAAAGGGTCAAGGGTCTATGGTTTAAGGGTTGATGGCTTAAGGGTCAAGGGTCTATGGTTTAAGGGTTGATAGCTGGTAGATAAACATAATCCATACTCTCACCTACTTCACAAGGGAGTAGTGTACAAGTGGGATAACAAGTGTGAAGAAACCTTCAATAAGATCAAAGAATATCTGCTTACACCACCAGTCCTAATGCTACCAATCCTAAGAAAGCCATTAATTTTCTATGTGTCAGCAACAACAAAAGCCCTTGGTGCTCTTCTAGCTCAGCACGATGAAAACGAGACAGAAAGGGCCATCTATTATATCAACAAAACAATGGTTAGGCATGAGTTAAACTACTCATTCATCAAAAAAACATGTTTAGTAGTAGTGTTTGCTTCATAGAAATTCAGACATTACATGTTGGCACACAAAATAAAACTCATCACCAAAATTAAACCTTTCAAGTACTTACTATCAAAGACAATGCTCACTAGAAGAATGGCCAAATGGGTCATGATACTATCATAGTACGGCATTGAATATGTGGAGCAGAAAGAAATTAAAGGCCAGGTCATCGCAGATTAGCTTGCAGAAGCACCAATCTATTCAGAGAATCCTCTCATCTTAGAGTTTCTAGATGAATCCATCTTCAATCTCAACATAGCTGACTACTATAAACTTTACTTTGATGGATCATATACGTAGCATGGATCAAGAGCTGATGTATTCTTTATCACCTCACAAGGGGACTACATACCAAGGTCCTATAAATTGGCATTCCCTTGTACTAATAACATTGCAGAATACGAGGCTTTAACCATAGGTCTTAGAATAGTAGTGCAATGGCACATCATGGCCTTCAAAGTATATGGAGACTCCCAGTTGATAGTAAACCAAGTGAATGGTGAATACTAGACTAAGGATGATAAGCTCACTCCATAGAAGAAACTAGTGGAGACTCTCAAGGAATCCTTTATCAAGATCACATTTGAGTAGATTCCTAGAGTAAACAACAGAGCAACAAACACCATGGAAATGATTGGATCCCTACTGGACATCCCTCACAATGTCCCAAAATATGAATTCTTGGTAGAGAAGCTTCGCATGCCCATATTCAAGGTACCAGAATCAAAATTTGTGTGTGAAATCGTTGGTCCTGGTGACCCCTAGTACAATGAAATTTATACCTACCTCCGAATAGGTGTCATGCCTTCTGACTTACCCTCAACCTTAAAATGACCCTTTGTCAAAAAGGCATCCTGATTCCTCATCCTAGAGATACTCGATATCGTAGGAGCATAGAAGGAACCTTATTATGCTGTTTAAGCGCTGAGGAGGAATTGACCACTTTAACTGAAGTACATAATGACATTTTTTTTTCACACTCAAGTGGAATGACCCTAGCCAATAAATTGCTGAGGATGGGGTATTATTGGCTTACAATGGAAAGAGAGGTAAATGACTATGTTAGAAGGTGTCTACATTGTTAGTAGCATGCGGACATCATCCATGCTCCAACTCAAGAACTTCATCCCATCATCACACCATGGCCCTTTTCCCATTGGGGACTCGATCTTATGGAAAAATCACTCCCACTTCATCTAATGGCCACAAGCTCATCATAACCACCACTGAGTACTTTACTAAGTGGGTGGAAGCCATACCCAAGACATATATCACTAGGAAGCATATATCAAAGTTTATCCTGAACTATCTCATTTGTCACTATGGTGTCCCACAAGCTATTATCTCAAATAATGGGACACCATTCAAGAATCAAGATGTTCGCGACTTGTGTGAAAATTTCAAAATCCAACATTGCTTCTCCACCCCATACTATCCCCAAGGCATTGGCCAAGAAGAAGCCACAAATAAAACCATTCTGAAGATCCTCAAGAAAATAGTCAATGACGTAGGTCATGACTAGCATCTGTAGCTCAATCCCACCCTCTAGGCCTACCAAAATAGCATCTACACACCCACTGGTGCCACCCCTTTCTCCTTGGTCTACGGATCAGAAGCAGTACTCCCCATTGAGATCGAGCTCCCGTCACTAAGAATATCAGTCCAAAACCTCATCACGAATGAAGAGTACCAAGTATCAAGACTGAATGAGCTGGAGCTACTGGATTAGCAGTGTATAGATGTTTTAAATCATTTGCAAGTCTATCAAAATAGACTCAAGAGGAGCTATAATAAGAAAATTAGAAGTAGGACTTTTGAAATCAGAGAACTAGTACTAAAGGAGAATCAGAAGAATGTACCAAATCCAAATAGCAAAGGAAAATTTGAACCCAACTAGTTGGGACCATTTGTTATCATAGCAAGGTATAAGTCAGAGGCATATCAGTTATCAACACCTGAAGGGGAACCTCTACAAGAGCCCATGAACAACTCACATCTCAAAAAGTTTTATGCCTAATCTTTCAGGGTATAGAACCAAAAATCCAAAAAAATAAAAAAATGTCCTGAAGAAATGGTTACCTTGGTGAAAACCTAGAAAACAAGCATCTTGGTGAGAAAAAAAAATTAAAAAAGAAAAAATATCCAAAAAAATAAAAAAGAGGATTAAAAATAGTAAAGAAAAAAACCGTCCTCTGGTGAAAACCACTGTGGTGGCACTTTGGACAAGTACCTTGGTGAAAACCTAGAAAACAGGCACCTTGTATAAATAAGCACTTTCCATCAACTAGGATCTTTACAGCTTGTTCTGCATCATCCGTCCATTATGTTTCCATCACCCATCACCCATCCATTTGACATCCGCATCATAGCTTGGCCCTGTGTTTGTATCATGATCCCTCCTAATACTACTCGACCCATACTCAAGGTCAGTTTGTCCTGCCTTTATCAGAGTATTCTATTACATCATGCTGGGGGAATTTTCTCATCGGATTGGATTCGTATATATTCTTGAAGTCCTAAAACCAAGAAAAATCCAAAAAGTCAGAAAATCAAAAAATCCAAAAATAGTCAAAACATATCAAAATCCCAAAACAGGTCAAAAAGTCAAAAATTCCAAAATAGAGTCATCTTGTCAAACTATGGGTCTCTAAGCCTTGAATGTAGGCAAGGTTTATCTTTGATCATCCCCTGAGACACTTAGGTTAGTCCTTTAGGAGTCTGTCATAATAAATTGACATTTCATCATGTATATCTTCATCTGTAAATCGGTCAAGTTGTCAATCAAACTACGTGGTCTCTACATGTATAACATAGGCAAGGCTAATTTGTTGATCAGCCCTCAAGGCCCCTAGGATAGGTCCTTAGGTTAGTCTCTTGGTAAAAATATTAGAAAACCCCAAAACATTTGAAAATCAAAAATCAAAACATTTGAAAAAACTCAAAAAATACCAAAAATAGCCTCAAAAAATTGTAAAACTCCAAAAACATCCAAATATTTGAAAAAATACATCTGTCTCATCTCACTTTCACCTGTAATAAACATCACCCATAATAAACGATCGTCATCCTCAACCTTTGGTAAAACAATTGGAAACAAGTCTAGTAGGTTAAAAGTGAAAACTCAAAAACATCAAGTCTCAGGTCTAAGTCAATACATAAACAAGTTGGTCAATTCTTTGTGTCAATAGCCTGTCACCCAATCAATCCCATTTCAATCATCTGATAACATCATGTCCTAGGATGTATCCTTCCTACAATGGGCATTATTTATCAGAAATAACACTTTGGATAAATGAAATGATGTACCGCCATCCACTAACATGTCCTAGGATCATGTATCCTTCCTACAATGGTCATTATCTTTTGGCAATAGGTTCGGTTCTTATCCTTAAAAACACATTTCCTTTTGGTTTGCAATATTGAAGAAAATCAGTTTGTTTGTTTACTTTATCTTTGTCTTTTGATTTATCTCTTTGTGCTCATTCCAATAACCTCCCGATGATGTCCAAACAAATGGATTTAGAGAGATAGGAATGGGGCAATGATCATTAGCTTTTGTCTGTTGTGCTTGCTGGACGTTCTTGTAATATAACTTGGTGAATACTTGCTTTGTTAGATATGTATAGAGGTTGTTTTAGGTAGCTTGTTGACTATTGCATTGATAGGTTATACCATTTCGTGATTTGATCTGAGGTGTTTGAAACTTCTAAAGTGCATCCTAGCAAGGTTTTTGTATGTTAGGTGTGAACAAGAATACTCCCATTTGTTTGTCGAGTCAAAGTCCATTGCACTAGGTACAATGCCATCCTGGTTCTTTATACCTTGATGCATCGTATCTACGTGTGTTATCAAACATAAGGTAAGTGGCCCTTTTAAAATCCAAATTCTTGATAAGCAAATCATCCATTTCTCATTATCATCACTCATAAAGTTGGCTTTTTGGATCCTCTTGTCATCATCTAATTTCTTCCTTTCTGCACTAACATCACATCATGAATAGTTAATCATCATCACCAGTGCATCCATCCTGCATCCACAAACCATCAGCATTTTGCACATCATCTCACATGCATGTTCATCATCATAATATAGATCTGTTAGTCTAAGCATCTCATAAAATCATACATTTGCATAAAACATTCATTGCATAATCATATAGGCATCATCACATCATCCATCTCACATACATTATATCATCATTTAAGTCATTTAGGATAATATATATTGGTTATTCTAAGCATCTTAACACAATTTCATTTGCATCATCATCATAACCATCCATACCTCCATCTTGAATCTCTTTATCGCGAGATCGACTTTCAAATCGACTATTTTTGCTCGATCTCTTAAGGGGGCAATGTACTAGTGTACTTCTTTCTGCTAGGGCATCCAAAATAAAAATATTTTTTTTGAATTTTGATCATGGCAAGGTTATTCGTTGAACCAACGCAACAAGTACATTGCTTCAAAGAGGGGAAAAATGTAGACATACAAAATTAGCATCATTCACATTCATCCACTCATTAAATAAATCAAGTTCATTAAATCCATTCATCAAATAAACCAAGTCTATTTAATTCAATCTCTAAGGATCATCCATTTAAATTGAATAGACTCACTTTATTTAATTTAAGCCTATCATTACCTCATTTGATTAAATAAATCAATTTTAATCAAATCCTAACATAAATCATCTCTCAAGTTCATCTCCTTTAAATAAATTAACCTTTATCTTAAATCATCATTTTAATTAAATAAACCAAACTTTATTTAATTAAATCTCAAATTCATATTCCTCCCTTTTGATTTAAATAAATCAAAGTATCTAAGTCAAATGGGTCAAATCACCTAATCCCTCACTAAGTTAATCTAATCTTGATTAATCTGATCTAATCACCCATCACATCCTCTAGCTTTTCCCACTTGCACAAATAAATAAATTTATTTATTTATTAAATTCCTCATTTCCCTCAACAAGGCATCTTTGGAGAATATTCCCTCAAGTTTGAATTTGAAAACAAGTTGACTTTTCCCTTCCAACATGGCAATAACTTCCCTCTTACATGTCCCCCACCTGGTATTTAAGTCTCTTTTTCTCCCTCCAACAAGCCAAATTTGAATTTGAAAAGGCCAACCAATCTCATTTATTGGCACATTGACAAAAACTTGCACATCCTCGATCACTCACAAGGTGACAAGTGGCTGCTTCTTATTGGATAAATCTTTATCCCACATTGCTCTCTTTTGGGCACTCTCTCAACGTGAGATTCTATAAATAGAAGGCCCATTCTTCATCTTAGCATCCAAAATCTTGTGCAAAGTTACTCTCTTCAATTGAGAACTAATTTTTCCCACTTCACTCCATATTCAAGGCATTTTATCATTGAGCTTGTAAAGGATTGGGAAAGGGTCACTTTGCACAAGTGACACCAATCCACTATGGAATAGGTACATGTCATGCTTTTATATGTCTTTTGATCCTCCTTGTTATTTTTTGCATTTTGGAGCATGATATGTTATTTCATAGGAGTATTTATAGATTTCCATGTGCATGAACTAACCCCACTAATGAGTGTTGGAATAGATTTATCATTTGCAGATTTAGGGGTCCTCATGTTCATCCATCAAAAAATAGAGTATCCAAAAGAAATATTTTTTACAAAATAGGGCACATTACCTAGCTACGAATGAAACTTCTAGAATACACATAAAAAATGGAATAGTCTAGATAGATAGAAGAAGAATGTAGAAGAAGGTAGGTAGAAGAATTAAATATGATGGAGAAGAAAATGATAGACTACAATGGCAGGGGAGATTAAACAAGATAGCTAGAAATCCACGTCACCAACAAGTACAAGTCATGCTTCAGAAACATGAAGTAACATTTACCTATATATTTCTTATATTATATATATAACTCTTTGAAATTTAATAGCTATTTTAGAAAAAAGATGGAGAGAAAGAGAGAAGGTGGAAAATGATAAATAGAAGAAAAAACCATGTAATAGTAATTGGGAAAATAAAATATTGCAAAATATTTTCTTCGATTCAACTAATGGATCACAAATTGCAACTTATAGTGAAGCTTAATAAATCCCTACAAAAACAAAACAACTTTTGATAATAACTTGTAAGAAAATTCATATTGTTAAATAAACAAAGAAAAACAATAAGCACAAATTTAACACAATATTCTACACAGGAAACCTGGTAAAATTATACCAAGAAAAAACCATGGGAAAACATATTTCATATTTTTATTTTTCCAAAAATTCACAATTACAACAACCTTCAAAATCTACAGAAAATGTGACTTTGAAAGAGTAAAAAAACCAAGTTGTAGAGTCATTGTCGAACAAAAATTTCCAAAACTAGAAAGTGTGACTCATGCAACTACATGTAAAACATTTGTCAAAATTACCATAAATAGGGTGTCCCAAAAAATTAATTTTGGCTTTTCGAAAAATTCCTTCAGCATAACACCATTCCACATCTAGGGGGCCACGACATCCCCCCTAAGAACCCTTGTCATTTAAAACTTTAGTTGAATAGTAGGCCTTGGGTCACACCAAGTGCATACCTGAAGCACTAGCTAGATATCAATGTCGACTATTCATCATTGTTGAAATAAAAACAAATTTGACTTCATATTCCAATCATTCATACTAGTTGACATATTGACATATCTTTGTGATACCTCTACAATTTAGTTGACACAACTACAACTCTTTGTGACATCTTTATAATTTAGTTGACACAACTACAACTGTTGCTAGAATTTATTCAACATGTTTAAGAGTTTTATTTTATTATTCTAGCACTTCCCTTTAATGAATAATTAAATTTTATTAGGCTTCTAATGTATCGCTACATTGTACAAAGTTTATCTTGTTTAAAGGATTAGTAAATACATAAACCACACACATGGGAAATATCTCTTAGTAGTCTAGTTTAGATTTGATGGCCACATAGATTCAACAAGAAACACTGAATGAACACTCCTCTTGCAAATTTTCAATTTCCAACATTCAGTCCTTATTGTCTTGCCAATAGCTGATCATAGGTAAAACAAGTGGAACTCCTCAGAACATTAAAATAGATAAAGAGTTCATTGCACCAATAGACTTGTTGCAGTCTGATACCAAATTGATTCAACAAATGGATTACAATTTATAACTTTAACATGAAGCTCAACGACTCCCTACAAATACTCAACAAATCATGACACCTAATTTAGTGTGACTTACAAATCTACAACTACCTCTGTACAATAGAATATAGATACAGGTATAACTCTTGTGTGTTATTCATTATTCACTTTTAATAATATATAAAATGTATTTTGTATGTATGTAAGATTTGTTATTCGTTATTCATTTTTATTAATATATGAAATATATTTGATATGTATGTACATTTTTATATGTGTATATTGTTGAATGTGTTGTCATATATAAAAAAAATAGTATATTGTTTTGTGTTTTATTATTTTCAAGTGAATCATATAATTTTTTTGAATTAATACGGGAGACACATAATTCTCTCCATCAAAATCATATTAGAATAATTCTATCAATTTAGTGAATGATCTCCAATTGAAAATGGAATGATAATTTCATTACACTCATTGATGATTGACAAACAACAAATAATAAAATGGAAAATTATAAATATTTTCAGCAAATTGAGTTTACCTCTATCCACTATCAATAGGCATGATATCAAATACTTAATTTATGTTTAATGGAGTTGAAGCTTCAATTGACCTTGTGTACCTGGACCTCTAAAGGCCTAGGTATCCTTTTGCAACATGATGGACATATGCCATCAATATTTCTACCTCCACTAAAAATAAATTAAAAAATGATAAGAGTTGGCTTAATAGATATATATGTAACCAATATGAAATGATGTTGATTTAACTAGGATTACCATGAAACTGCTAGAAGATCTATAGGGTGACACCTTAAAGCTAAAAAAAAATAGTGTAATCCCTTGTGGTTAGTTAGTGCACAATGTTTGATCATTGATTAAGCTCTATAAAATGAACATGTGTTATTTTTGGATATCCGTACTCTTGTAGTAAACATCATGTTGGATGGTCCACTATTGATGCATAGGAACCTACCACATGAAAGACAAAGAAGAGACAAATAAAACAAAAAATGACAAAGGAGAACTTTGTAAATTTAACCACTGAGTAATATGTTTTATAACATATGATTTATAGGAAAATGTACATAATAAATTCTATGTCCAAAGAGCATAGAGTTAGCTACAAAAATTTTAATGGACAAGTGAGAGAGCATGACATGAATGGCATGGGGTAGTAGAATTCAATGCTTGGTCGATTAGTCTATGTTGATAGATTTTGTGGAGTAAATTAATTTATATATTCTAACATCCCCCTTTAAATTAATTATATTGATTACTTTAAGTATCTCCCCATAATCTAGAAAAGATGTGTCCTTTCCTAAATCCTTTTTAGGTACCAATTTACAATAATGTATTCACTACTACAATGGTAGGAATTCACTATAATCCCCTTGAATGACAACCATAAAATTTTCATGTGAATTCTTGTAAGCCTAAAATACTTCTAAGATATGATCCAGTATGATCTAGAATGATCTCAAGACCTCTATAAAAGAGGCATATGTAATTGGTTTGAATCAAACAATAGAATTTGTGTGCAGTAGCACATTTGTGCTTATATATTATCTCTTATGCCCACCAACATCAATTCCACATAGACCCTTGGTAAATATTTCTACTAACTAATATTTAGGGAAAATAACATTCAAGACATGGCAATTTTTGTAAGGGTCACTTGTACTTCCTTTTGTGTTATGTAATGATCCTACCACTAACTCCAAATTGATTTCTCCATTACTCACAAGCTCTTTGATAAAATGGATCTTGTATCGATGTATTTTCTCCTCTTGTGAAAACATGATTATTCGACAACTGAATTGCTTATTTGTTGTCACAAAATATTGGTGTTGACTTATGTTGTGCTTGCAATAAATTTTTCAATACTCTCCTTATCCAAACCACTTGACATCATTTTGATATGGCTACTACATACTTTGTTTGAGCTAATGAAAGTGATACTATTGGTTTCTTCTTTGATACCCATGATACCGCACCTATTCCACAATGAAATTAATATCTAGAATTCTCTTCCTATCATCAATGTTCCCTACAAAATAATTTTTAGTAAAACCAATCAAATCAAATTTATTAGTTTTAGAATATATAATTTCATATCATGTTGTTCCTACAATTTATTAGTCCAGGAATATATAATTTTCACTAGGATTTCTATCTAGAATTATACAGATGTCATTACTAAAGAAAAATCTATACCCTTTTTGCATTAACTGTCCAATACTCATCAAATTATGTTTTAATATAGGTAAAAAGTAAGCATGATGAATGTATCTCTTTTCTCCATTTTTAATCAAAATATTTATAACACCTTTCCCCATTATTCATGCTTTAAGTATCATTTCCCAATTTCACTTCAAACTTCACTGAATCATCCAAACTAGCAAATAACTCTCTATTACCTGTTATGTAATTCTTACATCCATGATCTAAAAACCATATATCCCTAGAAATTTCTTGAGAAACATTGCAAGTTATGAAAAACTTCCTAAATTATTATTAGATACACCTAAAAAAATTGCACCATGTTTGTCCACGTCTTTTTATTTCTTCCTACATTCATTTGCAAAATGATTACATTGTTTACAATATAACATTGGATGTGAGATTTATGAAACCTTGGTGATTGATTTCTTCCCCATCCTTTGTTATTAAAATTCTAATTAGACTGATAGGTTTTTTTGTCCTTGATTTGAACACATATGTCCATCTTTGCCTCTTCCTCTTCCTCTAAAATTTGATCTTCCTTTTCCTCTAGTTGTTGATACCTAATATCTGAAAGTATTTTTTGAAGAAGAATTGTTATTCTTATTCATTCTAGATTCATGAGATAATAAGTATCTCAATAGTTCATTTATAGATAATTGAGCTAAATCTTTTGATTATTCAATAACAACAATTGCATCAAATTTACTAGTTAAACTTCTAAGAACCTTTTCTACCACCATTCAATCACTTATGTTCTCCCCATTCATTCTCATTTGATTGATGATATTCATTAATTTAGTAAAGAAATGTTCTACAAATTCAAATCCATTCATATGAAGACTTTCAAAACTACTTCTTAAAGTTTGTAACTTAGCTACTTTTCCTTCACTCATGCCTTGATAAGCAATTTATAATGCTTCCTAGGCTCATTTGGACTTAGTTACTACAACAACTCTCAAAAACACCAAACCATCCATTACTTGTTGAGTAAAGAAAAGGGCATTATAATTCTTCTTGTCATCTTTGAGCTAATATTTTTCTGTTTGTGTTACTGCTTGGTAAGCTGTTTGATCTTGTGGTTCTGCAAAACAATTTTCTACCAAATTCCATACATCTCAAACAAAATAATGTTTTTATTTTTATTTACCAAAAAACATAGTTTTTACCAATGGAAATGGGAATTTGGGGCTAATAAATGTTGTTGTTTCTTGCCATGTCTACAAAATAGACTTCTCCAAGAGCTATGACATGTTTCTTTCTCCTTTGACATTGACGTTTTAAACCGATGATGTGGTTGGAATCTTTCCACATAAACTGACAACTTTAACATTGGGTAGACTTTAAAATCCTTACATTCCTCTCTCAACTGTGGTATCTTTGAATATCTATCTTTAGCAACTTAATTTTATTTGACAACCTTCTTCAAATGCTTTTAACAAATTTTGCAATCTCACTTTTTCCATTGACGTTTCAGCAAAAAATTGTTATTCTTCCTTATCTAACAAGTAATTACCTTCCTTAGTAGCGGATAGCTCTAATATTTATTTTTAAAACATGGCTATCATTCTTTTTCTACAACATTTGTTTAAAAACAACAGTGTTTTCTACTAATATGCAATAGCCTCCTATGATATGATCTTTGATATAATTAAAAAATGATTAATAAATTATGATTACTTCCTTTCCTTGTTGAAAATGGTGATCTGATTTTGTGAGTAGAAAAATTTTCTACAAACAACTTCAATTTCTCACATGGATTACGATCTCTTTAGGATCTTCCAAGTTACTTTTATTCCACTCTAAAGGAGGAAGGAGAGATAGACAAAACAAAGATAGGTTAAAAATAAGATAGAGGAAAATTCTATAAATTTGAGCACTGACTAAGGTCGATTTTATCACATTATATAATTTATAGACAAATACTAAATAAATTCTACATCCACTGTAGCCTAAAGTCAACGTGCAACATGAATGGATAGGTGACAACAGTTGCATCAAATTTACTAGTTAAACTTCTAGGAACGTTTTCTACCACCATTCGATCACCTATGTTCTCCCCATGCGTCATCATTTGATTAACAATATTCATTAATTTGTTAAAGAAATGTTTTACAAATTCAAATAGATTCATATGAAGATTTTCAAAACTACTTCTTAAAGTTTGTAACTGTACTATAGGAAAAAGGAAACTTTCTTGAAATGGGAATAATTCATGATAAATTATACTTAATAACGCCTTGATTTGGTATTGTGAGGTGTTTTTCACATCCACATTAGGTCTTGGACCCTTTCAAATATATTTAACAATGTCTTGTAAAGGTGTTGTAAAAGAATTTCATGCTTTTCTAGACTTAATAAATATATTCTCCCTTAACTCAACATTATAAATGTATTTAAATGCATCTTCACATCAATTTAGAAGGCTTGCAAAATAAACTTACCTTTAATCTAGTGTTGTAATGTGTTTTACACATTCACATTGGTTCTTGTACCTTCCTAGGCTGTGTGGACCTTATTTTAGTGTTGTAAAGTGTATTTAATCTCACTTTTACATTGAGTTCTATGTCCCAAGCCCTCATTGACCTTTACATCATTACTAATAGGCCCCTATTACCCCATATTGTGCATCCTAGGGAAATCTTTGATCAAATAACTGACAAAGTCATCATAAAAACCTTGTTTCCTTATTTCCTGACATCTTAGTTGGAAAAATGGCCCCTGTGGGACCCATTCGCCATCCATGTAAAATCAGGCCTATCTAGGTGGGACCCATTCACCATGGGTGGTGAATGAGTCCCATTTGGGCCAATTTTGACCTTTGAGTGGGAAAATTTGAAATTTAAGTTTATTATTTTCACATGTCAGCCTTAGGGATCCAATTTACAACCTAATAATGTGAATTTCCTATAAAATCAACTCTTCAAACCCCTAAATCATAACCATTATTCATTATTCATTTCCATCATTCTTCCATCTCAAGTTAAGCAAGCTAGGGTTTCATCATTTCAAGTCATTAAGAGAGTAATTTTTAGACATTCAAGGGAAATTTTTTCATGTTTTGCTAGAAAAATTCAATATCAATCATTATAGAAAGGTAATAAATTCCATTGTTGCATGTTTCGTTACATTCTTTCTCTATTTTGGTTTAATTACCTAAAAGGGGTTTGACTAAGGCAAATCCCCATGCCCTAACATTCGACATTTCTCTCTTGTCTTGTGTGTTTGTAGATTTAGTCATCTTGGTGGATTGGAAATCATTGAATATCAAGTTGTAAAGTTTTTTAGGTATTCCCTTCATTTTCCAAGGAAAAACATCATCAAAAAGTCACTTTTAGGTTCGGAAGTCAGAGTTTGAGAAGCAGACACCTATAGAAAGTCAAAGTGCAGACTGGGAGCTCCTGTTTCCTCTTTTGGATCTTCAAAAATTCAGAAATGGACTCATTTGACATCAATGGTGAATGAGTCCCATTTCCAGGCTTGAACAAGGTTTTTTGCATTTATGGATACCCTTTTGTTTGAAATAGGTTTCAGGTCAGTTTTACAAAACTAGGACTAATTCACCAAGAATGGTGAATGAGTCCCAATAGGCCAAATTTCTAGCATTAGCATCATTTCAAGTGTCATTTCTAGCCTCGTTCAAAATCCTAGGTGTACACTTTCAATTTGGTTAATTTCTGTTAAGTTTTGTTTACATTTCTAGGTGTTTTTGCATTACACAATGTGTTTTCAAACAAGTTACATTTCTTAGGTTTTGCATACTTAATCAATCAATTTCATCATCTAGTTGCATCTATATCATTTCATTTAGTTCATAATTTCATCATACATACATTAATTTGAGTGAACAACCTAGATTTTGGGTGTGGGATCTATCTCTTTTCATTAGGTGAAAGACTCTAATTGAGCAAAAGAGACTTAGCATTCCATCCTAACCCTAAAATCTATGGTTCAATAACTAAGCTACTTTTTTTTGGTAAGATTAATTTTTACCACACCATCAAACATTAAATGTTATGGAATTTTCTAGTGACTTCTGCCAGTAAGTATGTTCTAGAGATTTCTAGCACTTAACAGATAAGCAACAGGTGAAAACATTAAATGCGAACCATAGTGGTGTGTATTCTAGAGTTTTCTTTGAAAATTTTTCATTCTCTAGAAGCTTCTAATTCCTCTTTAAAAGAGGATCGATGTAAATAATTTTTCAATGGAATACAAATCAATGTAGTACAACACATGTTTGGGTTTAATTATGTGTTTTGAATTTGTGTGTTTAAACTCCATCCACCACTAACATTGTGGTATTAGATCCCAGAGAGATCTGAGGGAGTTTTGTAGCTTAAGGATTGCAAATCACTGCTATGAAGAGAAATATATGTGAGAAGAAGTCATTGATTTATTAACTATAGAGCATACAAGGTTTTAGTCATCGATGGTGAAGGAAAGCTATAGTTGTTAAAGGGAGCACCAACAATACAAAGCAGGCCATTTTTAAGAGAGAAAAAAGCCAATTAGACAAAATCCGAAAGAGATATTTTCCAAGTCAAGTGAAAGTAGCCAATCAAATGCTTTTTGTTGTTGTTAAAGAATGGTGTTGATTGCAGATTGTTGTAAGCACCTAGCTATGGAGGAGTCTTCGATGTTGCCACTAAGAATGTTGTTGAGCAAAGAAAAGGAATTTATATTGTTATATGTTGTGTATTTAGGAGGATAATTTCGGTCAATATTCATTGCTAGTGAACCATAGATTTTTGGGTGAGATTTATAGGCTACTCTTGCACTCTTAGGATGTTTCACCTAAAAGGAGAGAGATAAACCCCACTCAAAAGTCTAGGTGTTTCACTCAAATTAATATATGTATGATATTATTAAGGCTAAATGGAATGATATAAGTGAAATTAAATGAACTATTTGATTGATTATGAATGCAAAACCTAAGAATTATGCAATTTTGGAAAACACAATGTGATATGCAAACATGAACTGAAGTATGAACAAATGCAAAACAAACAGAAAGAAGGTTGAATCAGAGTGCACTTGGGTAGAGAATGGAGAATCTAGAGTGTCCTGGATACTGCCAGAGATTATTGAAAATTACCAGTGGGACTCATTCGCCACTGATGGCGAATCAATCCTGTTTATGATGAAAACCTTTTAGAATAGGTTTCTGAGTGTTGGGATCTGGAATCTGAAAAAATCTAGATTTGCTAGCCTTAAGGTGGGACTCATTCACCACTAATAGCAAGTCATTCCACTCCCAAAATTTTGTGAAATTACACACCAATCTTGTGGCACCAGATCCGAGGTTGTCTTCTTGTTGAGTTGACAAAGTCAAATCTACAAAGAATGGACAAAATATCTTCTCTAAGCTTGAAATAGGTTGTAGTTGAATTGAAACACTTTGTGTCCACTTTTCAACACCTAATATCTTGTCAAATATGCATACACAAGTTTGTAAACACACATGCAAAAGAGGAAAAATGGTTAAGGGTTAGGTTATAGGGATTTTCTTTGGTCAAATCCCACTTTGGTAATCAAACCCTTAATGAATAAATGGAATAGAAGAGAATGATAAAAAAATAACATGCAAACGCTATCAACTTACCAAACCCTTATTGAAGAAATCTAAATATATAACAATGGCTGCTCCAAAATACTTGACTAATACTTGATTCAATGATGCAAAGTTTTTGAATGCTTGAATGAATGAGTGAATAAGTGAACTTGATGAATGGGGGTTAAAATGGATGTAGAAAAACTTATTTATACACACTTGTGCCTTTGTAACCTGATGATACCTCATCATAGGCCAATATAAGGTGATTTTAAATAAAAACCTAAAAGAAAATTTGAAATATTTTGAATTTTGATCCAAGAGGGACTCATTCGCCACCCATGGTGAATGGATCCCACCTTGGACTTGAAAGTGGGTGTTAGGAATTATCTTTCATTTAATGTTGTTTGTTGGGTTTAAATTCAAAAACACACTTAATTAATCCTTATAAGGGCATGAAGGGGTCAAATAAAGCATAAGAAAGGTGTAAATAGTGAAATTAAGCCTAGAAAAGTGTGAAATATTGTTACAAGACTTTACAACACTTCAAAAGAGGACATGATAAATGATGAAAAGATGATTTTTTAGGTGAATTGTAATAAATAGAGTCTAGAAAAGTGTAGAAATATTTTACAACACTTCACAACACCTTCACAAGATGCCATAATTTGAATTTTAAGGACCTAATGTGAATGTTCAAGCCACATTACAACATTAAATCAAAGCAAAATGGACCAAGCATCATGAAGAAATGCCTAAAAGACAATGAAAATGACAAGGGGCCATTTTTCTATGGTACATTTAGCCCCCACTCTAGTGAGAGGATGAACTTGCTTCAAACTCACACTAAAGTAGCCATGGATATTGAGAGAGAGGTCCCAATGCACTTATGTTAGCAAGATGGAACGACGGTGATCAAGAGGGATAATCAAGCCCCCAGAATGAAGATCCTATGGTAAACTAGACATAAGAACAAAGGAACACACAAATGAAAGGGAAATTGAATTGAGCTTTGATCGTCTGTCCAACTAGTTGTGGATTAGATCTAGGATGTTCACTTGAAAAAGAGAATTCATACTCACTCTGGGGTGACAAAACTCATGGCAGTCCATTGAGTGAGAAGACCCAAAAAGGTGAAGTACATATGCTAGTTGGTATGCACTCACAAACACATAGGTGGCTATGGCGAAAGCCATACCATTGAATGGGCTTCCTGCTCATCCATATCAAAGTTATACCTCCTGATAAATTTAACAAGGCACCAGAAAGGAAAATTTCATTTCGTGCTTCATGAGACAAGCACAGATTTGTATGCTTAGAACTCATGAAAAAATGCAAGGTACCACAGGGATGCAAGTTTCATTATCTGAGGTGGAAAAAATGTAAAATATAATATGTAAAATGTAAAAGATGTTCAATGGAGTCTTGGTAAGTTCATGCAAGGTATGTCACTTAGGGAACATTGTGTCTAATGTCGCCAAGAGAGGACCAATCAAAGAATAAAATATTCACAACTTAGGGGATGTAGTGCGTCGCATTAGGCCACTAAGAGGAATGTAATATGCTAAGATAGATCGCACTTATGAAGGAAATCAAACCCAATGTCATCCACAAAGTGACAAACACATCGTATGAAGTGATAAGGCTACACTAAGAATGAAAATGAAATAATTCCAATGTATGCCCCCCACTTTAAAGGAATTGCCACACATCGTTCTATGAGAAATTACTTTAAAGTAGCAAAGGGAAGAATGCAATAATGAAAAACAATACATGAGAGCCCACATGGAAAGCACCTATGACAAGTCTTATGTTTCCAATGTAAACAAGAAATAAAATAAAGGAGGTTCCCCTGAGAGAGAAACACACCAAACACATAAGGGATCTATGGATTTGGGGTCAGTATGTTCATTACTGCAATGTCTTTATGAAAGAGCTCAGAACTATCATCATTCCCCAAAGCACATAGAACTGAAAGAGTGACACAAAGAGAGTGAAAACAAGTGAAAAATAAATTTCATTTTGGGTCAACATGGAAGAGACATTGCAGTCTCAATGTTTTGCATTGTCCCCAAAAGGAAAACACAAGTGAAATGAAAATGGAAAGGAAAAAGAAAAGGAAAAACTTTTGGGCAACATGAAGGATACATTTCAGTCTCAATACCTTGTGTCATCCCCAAAAGGAAAACACAAGAAAAAGATAAAGTAAAATGGAAAAGGGGACCGATTCGATCAACATGGAATAGAATTAGGGCCTCTCAATACATTGTGTCATCTCCAAAAGGAAAACACAAAAGGGTATGTGCAGGATCATCATGGAAAAAACAGGCCCTTAAGAGGCAAAAAAATAAGAAAAATCAGAGTGAGGAAACTTGACGAAAAAGTTTGAATAAGTTATCTATATTATTTCAAAAATATGTAAGAATAGAATCTTTAGAAAATTGAATTTAGTTTCTAAACTACTAGGTTTGTTTAAAAAAATAAATCTATTTGGTGAAAATTTGAAATTTCAATGCAGTAGTACTTAAATTTTAGGGAAAAAATAAGAAGTAGATGTCTATCTAACCACCCTAACCACAATAAAATGATAATATATTTTTTTATAATATTTTAGATATAGGTAGAGGACTCATGTCCCAATGTGATGCATATTTTTATAATTTTTTTCCAAGTAAATAATTAATTATGAATTTTTATTGTAACTTTTAAAAATATAAAAACTCGTATGTCGACCACCTTAACTTGGTCAAAACTTCATGAAATTCAATTTTTTTTTTTAATCTTATAGTATGTGAAATATAGAATGTGATACATGTTTTTGATTCAAAAAATGTGATGCCTTTTGAAAGCTATATATGTTTTTCAATCAATCTATCAATTAGGATTTTAGTTGTAACTTGAATAGAAAATGAATAATAATTACTTATTAAATTCAAAGTAAAGCATAATTTATATTGGTGGAAAGTTGAGAATCTCCTTTAAAAATCCTTTTCAATTCATCAATTTTGGGTAAAAAGTCATCAGCCACATACCCATCATATTGCCACTTTTTGGCTCATCATGATCCTATACATACCCAAAAAAAAAGAAAAAAGAAAGGACCTTTTGGGTCAACATGGAAGAGACATAGGATGTCTCAATGTTTTGTGTCATCCCTAAAAGGAAAACACAAAACAAAATTGAAAAAAAGAAAGGACCTTTTGGGTCAGCATGGAAGAGACATAGGGCGTCTCAACACTTTGCATCATCCCCAAAAGGAAAAAGCAAAACAAAAATGAAAAAGAACTTACCTTTTGGGTCAACATGGGAGAGACATAGGGTGTCTCAACATTTTGCGTCATCCCCAAAAGGAAAATATAGAAGGAAAAAAAAAGGGAAAGGACCTTTTGGGTCAACATGGAAGAGACCTAGGGTGTCTCAATGCTTTGTGTCATCCCCAAAAGGAAAACACAAAAACAAAAGTGAAAAAGGCCATATACGACATATAGAAGAATAGAGGTACAAATAGAGGAAGTTTACAAAGAGAGAGAACATCAAATGCACAATATGGGGGAACATGATAAGCACACAAAATAAAACCAAAGACGAAGGAAAATGCAAAAGAAGCTAGTAATGCATATGTAAGTCAACAAATAACCGAGTTATTGGTTTCTCAATCTTAAATAATATAAGCGAAAAGTGAATAACATAGTTAAGAGACAAAGAAAAATGCACTACTAGGATGAAGCTAACAACTTATTTCCCACCACTGGTTGTGAAGCAAGAGTGAGCCAAGAAAGGTGATGGGAGGAATCATGCAATAGTGAGAATGAAAAATTCTACAACTATGGCATGATGAAAGGATTTTGTTTTAAGGGATAGTGGGAAAGCAGTCAGTATTAGTGAATTGATACTTGTTCAATATGTCATTCAATGTCCAACATTATTCAATTCAATGTCCAAGAACATGATGATATTTGCAAAATGGTATGTTAGAATCTTTAGGACGAATGACCAACCTAGACATAGGTGGTAAAAGTATAAGGAATTTGTTTAAAAGCAGTTGAAGTCTTCTCTCACACTCAGGTGGAGAATGAGTAGGAAAATTGAGCTTTTTCAATTTATAAGGTCATTTTTGTTTGCTAGATTCTCCTTTTTCATGAATGGAAGGAGGAAGAGGACCCATGGGGATACTAGAATCCTTGTCATGAGAATTAGGTAATGGTTGTTCACCTGCAAGGAGAATGTTCAACTTAGGAGGAGAATCAAAGATCATGGTACCATCATCTCGAAGTCTCCAATACTCAAATGGAGGCTTGTCAACATGAGGAGGATCTTGATATCCTAGTCCTGTTGTGTTTTCTTCTGTTGATTTTTGTTTTAGAAGTTGATGAATGTCATGCTCATGTGTTGTGTCACAACCTTGTTTACTTAGGATAGTAAATCCTTTTCCATATGTTTTTTCAAGGTTGATGGGCATGTTTGTGACTTTGTGATCATAAAATGGTTGAGGATGTGTTTGTTGAGAGGAATGAGGTTCAGTCAATGGAGGGATCTTAGGTCCTTCTTGAGTTTCAGGATGTAGGTATCCAAAGTGATCAGGAGGTGCAATAGTAGGAAGGTTTGGTGGTTTCATTGATGGGTAAAAGGCTGCATTGGCTTCAAGGTTATCAAGAAATTCATTTAAGAACTTGTTCATGCTAGCATCATCTTCTCCAATGATGTCAACATCACAAGGAGGACAATCAAGAGGAGTTGAAGGAGCATGTGGAAGCTCAAGGTCATTAGGATCACATCCAAAGGAACAATTGGACATGTCTACTAAGGATTTTAGTGAATACCAAAATTGATTAAACTAAAATTCCATGATGATAATGAAGGCAAGTAAACTAAGATGCAAGAAGTAGAAGCAATCAAAGAATTTGGAAAGTAAAATAGAGAACAACTACAAAAAATTGTAATGTAGGAAATACCCAAAAAATTCCTGATACTGTATTGTGAAATGTGCAGGTGGACTGATTCGCCTAGGGTGGCGAATGAGTCCAACTATGAGATTATTGTGTTTTTTAGAAAATTTAAAGTGAGTGTAATGCTTTTCATATGCCAATGAAGGATGGAGATGTAGATTTTAAGTTTTTTCAATGATATAGTATGAAAAAATGAAGTCTAAATGAATCTTTCACTAATGCAAGTGTATAAACACTGAGATGTAAAAAAAAAAACTAATTGAAGGGTATGTATAGGATCATCATCGAAGAAACATGCGGGTATGTGCAGGATCATGATGGGCCAAAAAGTGGTGATATGATGGGTATTTGTAGGGTATGTGGCTGATGACTTATTTTTTACCCAAAATTGATGAAATGAAAAGAGTTTTGAAAGGAGATTTTCAGCATTCCACTAATATAAATTATGCTTTACTTTGAATTTAATAAATAATTAAATTATTCATATTCTATTTGAATTATGACTAAAGTCCTAATTGATAGGCTGATTGAAAAACATCTATATCTTTCAAATGGTATCACATTTTTTGAATCCAAAAGATGTGTCACATTTTATTCTTTGCATACTATAGGATTAAAAAAAGAAAATTTGAATTTCATGAAGTTTTGACCAAGTTAAGGTGGTCAGACATACGAGTTTTTAATATTTTTAAAAGTTGTAATAAAAATTCATAATTAATTATTTACTTAAAAAATTACAAAAATATGCATCACATCTGGAGATGAGTCCTCTACTTATGTCTAAAATATTATAAAAAATTATTATCATTTTATTGTGGTTATGGTGGTCAGAAAACACCTACTTATTTTCCCCTAAAATTTAAGTACTCTGCATTGAAATTTCAAATTTTACCAAATAGATTTAAAAATAAATAAAATAAAACTACTAGTTTAGAAACTACATTTAATTTGCTATAGATTCTATTCTTACATATTTTTGAAATAATGTAGATAACTTATTCAAATTTTTACGTCATATTGCCTAACTTTGATTTTTTTTTTTGCCACTTAAGGGCTTGTTTTTTCCATGATGATCCTGCACATACCCATGCCTTTAAGTGGCAAAAAATTTAGAAAAATAAGAGTTAGACAACTTGGCGTAAAAATTTGAATAAATTATCTATATTATTTCAAAATATGTAAGAATAGAATCTATAGCAAACTCAATGCAGTTTCTAAACTACTAGGTTTATTTTTAAAAAAGAAGCTATTGGTCAAAATTTGAAATTTCAATGTAATAGTACTTAAATTTCAGGGAAAAAATAAGTAGGTGTTTGTCTGACCACCCTAACCACAATAAAATGATAATAAATTTTTATAATATTTTAGATATAAGTAGAGGACTCATGTTCCAATGTGATGCATATTTTTTTGTAATTTTTTTCCAAGTAAAAAATTAATTATGTTTTTTTTGGTCGTTAAAACATTGCTAGGGGTAGCACCCTGTATTGATTTTTGAAAGATATTACATGAGTTTCAACCAAAAAAACTTATGGGAGGCCTTTTTTGTAGTAATAGCCATCCCAAATCAACTACTTACTCAGACATAAAGAGTTACTGAGAGACTCTAGGAGGCCTTTTCTGTATTAATGGCCATCCCGAATCAACTACCTACCCAGACATAGAGAATTACAAAGAGACCTACATTACAGGATGCCACACCCGAGACTGACTCCAAAAAACTAATTTCTAACACTATTTTCAACATTTTGCTAAAAAACTACTTATCAGATAACCATACCAACCTTGCACTGCTCAATCTTCATCATCCTTAGACTCGCGCCTCTTTATGTATGTCTTGAAGCTTGCAATTATTGGGCAATCTGCGCCACAGTTCAGATGTGTTGAACTTTTGGCCTTTTCCTTTGGGTCTCTATGATCATTGGCTATCCATTCTTCTCCTTCTCCTAGGTCCCAGTCATCATCATCACCTACAACTATCTCCTCTTCCAAATCATCATCTGCTATATACCTCGTTGCCCAACCACAAGGAAGATTGGTGCTCAATTTTGTTGCCCTGAGGAGAAAGAAGACATTTTTGTCCCTCTTAGCCCATAATTTCTCAAAGCCTTCTAGGTCGATAGTGAGTATCAGGGGAAACTTCATCACCTCGCGGCCTCTCATACACTGCATGTAGTAGTTTTGTGGCATAGGAATTTTCCTACTTTCATCCACATTATCTAGTGTTACATTTATTTTGCCTAGTCTGGAGCATGCATAGACACCATTTGGCTTAGTTTTTTTCTCATTGCCTTTGAAACTCCCATGTGCAAAAGTACTGCAAGGAACATTGTCAAGATCTCTGTATTTCGTCTGGCTCTATGGTAGGCTTTTAGAAATTCTGGCTCAACCACCTTCTTGGTTGCCAAGAGGATGAGAGGATGGGAAGTATGCAACATTCCTTGGAGCTGTTTGTCCATTATCTCCCCCTTGAAAGCCTACATTTGCTTGTTCATATCCAACACTAGAAACGTCTCCATTCTCCTCACCTCGCACCTCACCTTCTGAATGTTTTTGTAGCTTGCTTGGCTATGAAATGCAATTGTGATAGAATAAAACAACCTCTACCTTTTGTATACAAAGGCCATATTTCCTTATGATGTCCAAAGTACTGATCAAGTCGCGTACATTGGTGATGGTACACATTCCCAAGGATGATTATTAATACACCCTCCATCTTTTTTCCCAAGAGAATTTGGGACTTGACTATTCTTTCATTTTGAGAACTTGATACCAACCTCTTTCTTGTCAAGAATGATACTTAGAGGTTGCCTTTATTGCCATTTGTTTTTTGACAGCTTCCACTACTTAGTTTGGTACTAGAGATTTTCTCGACGCCTGACCACGTATAACTTCCTACCTATCGACTTCAGAGGCCTTTTTTGCTAGCTCATCCCCTTTAGTTTTTCCTTCGCTGTAGATGTGGCTAAATTTGAAGGCTACAAACTTGTTTGAAAGTTTATTGACTTGTTGCAGTAAATGGTTTAGTTTCCATTTAGGGGTGGAGCCCATGCGTATTGCATTGATTGTTATCATTGAGTCCCCCTCCAAGTGGATCTAACTTGCACCTATATCTCGACCTAACTAAAGGCCAATTGTTGCCGCTCTGAATTCTGCCTCATTATTTGTGCACGTGCCTAGAGGTATGGAACTTTCTGGTAGAACCTTTCCTTAAGAGTCTCTTGCAATGCAACCAGCCCTGCTTGGTCCTAGGTTGCCACAGGCTGCATCATCAAAGTTGATCTTTAATCCACCCTAGATCTAGACCTTGTCAAACTGTCTCTGCTCTCATTACCTTGCTGGATTATGGGGAGCTAAATTCTCGATCAGATTTGGTGGTTTGAGGCCTGGGAAGTTCTTGATCATACAATCATCCCAGTTTGAGAATACTTTTTTCTTAGCCTCCTTGTGCCAAGCATCCTCATTGACCAGTTCAACAATGACTCTTTCGATTTGTCCCATAGTCTATCTTTGTTCAATTCTTTCCCCTGGAATATTCTTTAGTTTCTTTACTTCCACAGTTCCCAAATTACTATAGATGGAGTGATCTACCAGATACCAGCAAACACTGACTTGTTTCCTTTTTGAGGCCACATCTTAAACCATGTTGAAAGATCATCTAGCATAGGTATTTGGAGATTTAATTTGTCTCTCATAGGGTTCCAACACTCAATTGCATATGGGCATGACAACAAAAGGTGATTTGTTGTCTCATGTTCTTTGCATAGGCTACATCTTCCTGGGCCATGGATTCCAAGTTTGGCTAGTCTATCTTTTGTGAGAATTCTCTATTGGATTGAATCCATGCAAAAACTCTGGCCTTGGGTAGGAATTTTTTCCCCAGAATAGTTTGCATGGCCAATCTTGCTGAGCTATTTCTATTTCTCTAGCCTTGTATCCTAGTTTCACCTTGTAGGTTTCTGTTGAGGAACCACGCCATCTAATTTGTACCTTTTCATTGGATGGTACAAAGAATATTTCTTTGAGGATCTTTTCCAGGGCTTCTTTTTGGTCTTGTGGGGTGTTGAGAGGTTGAAGGTCATTCCAGCTCCAACTTGAGACTCCTTAATTTGAGACCATTTTTCCATAATTGGCCACCTTATTCCCCAAAGTCTGATAGTCTCTTCTTTTATTTCCTCCAATCCTGGTTTGTTGCCAATGGGTTCTTTCCAGCACTAGGAGTCTTTCCAGAAAGATGCATTTTTCCCATCTCAGACTTCCCAAGTTATATAGTTTGTTATTATGTCTCTGCATTCCACCATGAAATTCCATATTGTTGAACCTCTTGGGGGGTTCATAGTTGTGAGGATTCTTTTTGGGTCATCTGAGTCTAGGTATTTTCTTTTTATGATTCTAACCCATCTTTGGCCCCCTTTAGTGTGAATGTCCCATACTAGTTTGGCTCCCATGGCCTGATTCATGATGGGAAGTTGCCTTATCCCTACACCTCCAGCTTCCTTGGGTAGGTAGACCTTATCCCATGCCAAAAGGGGAAATTCATTTTGGTCACCCATGCCACTCCAAAAGAACCTTCTGAATATTTGAGTGGAAGCATCTTCTACTACTTTGGGGAGTTTTAAGCATGCCATTGAGTAATCGGGGATGGCTAATAACAAAAATTTAACCATCAGGAGTCTTCTAGCTGAGGATAGCCATTTTCCCTTCCAAGTACTTAATTTATTCTTGTAGCTATTAATTAATTTCTCCCAGTAGCAATTTTTATTGATGCCAGAAAATAAGGGAATTCCCAAGTATCGACCAGGCAAGGTAGAAAATTTTAAGTTTAGGATCTTTGCTATGTCTCTTTCTAGACTTGGCTGGGTGTTTAAGAAAAAAACCTCTGATTTTCCCCAATTGATGTCCTGTCCTGATGCATTGCAGTAGTCATTCAAAAAAAAAAAATCACTCTTGCTTCCCTTCTGCTTGCCTCACCCATTAGGACTATGTCATCAAAAAATTGTAGGTGGGTCGAGGGATCCAGACCATTGGCTACATGAATTCCTTTCCATCTACCTTCCTCTCTTAGCCTTTTGATTCCCCTACCCAACACTTCTGCCATGATAATGAATAGAAATAGGGATAGGGGATCACCCTGCCTCAGCCCCCTAGAGGAAGTAAAGTATCCATTTGTTGTTCCATTTACTAGGACCTAGAATCTTGGAGCAGAGATGCAACTTTGGACCCAGTTTACCCAAATTTTTGTAATACTTCCAATAGAAATCTCATGTCTACCATGTCATAGGATTTGAGGATGTCTAGCTTTAAAATCATACAAGTCTCTTTGTTTTTCTTGGTTGTGTGGATTGTTTAGTGAGCTATGATGATTCCTTATACTATGGACTAGCCTGGAGCAAAGCCACTTTTCTCCTCAGATATGACTTCCTTCAACACTTTTTTGAGCCTATTTGCAATTATTTATGTAACCACTTTGTACACCGTGTTACATAGGGCAATTGGCCTGAAGTCACTCATTTTTTGAGGATCTTTCTTCTTTGGGATTAGAGAAAAAAGGCATGATTTATAGCCCCTAGCATGGTCATTTTTTTCCTAGATTCCTCCATTGCTGCTCCAAGATATTTTCCTACTATATCCCAAAAGGTTTGAAAAAATCTAGCTAGGAAACCATCTGGGCCTGGGGCCTTATCTGGGTTCATTTGAAAGACTGCTTCTTTTACTTCATCCAAGGATATCTTTTGAAAGAGGAGCTTGTTCTATTCTTCAGATATGATGGAATGGATTGCAGCCAACAAGTTGTCCCTAGTAGCCTTGTTTACTTGGTTTTTCTTGTTTAGCAGGGTTTCAAAGAAATTAACTGCCTCTTTATTGACTTCTTCAATTGATTGAGTTGTTTCTCCATTGGATTTTTTAATTTCTATAATCCTCTTTTTGTTTCTATTGGCTATGGTTGACTTGTGGAAGAACTTTGTGTTCCTGTCCCCTTCTTTCAACCATATTTCTCTTGATTTTTGGTGCCAATAGCACTCCTCTCGTTTGAGGATTTTTTCCAGTTCTTCTTTTAAGCTCTTTTCATTCTCAAAATCATCTATATCCATTCCCTTGTCTATTAAATGCTCATTCATGGCCTGAATTTCTTGTTCAATTCTTTCTTTCTCCTAGAAAATATTCTTGACGTGAGTCTTATTCCACTCCTTCAACTTATTTTTTGTGTAACCCAGTCTTTTGTTAACCTTGTAGAGTTCTATTTTGTCACTAAAGCTCACTTCACTCCACCAAGTGCTTATTAAATTTGACAACTGTTGGTCCCTCAACCAAATGTATTCAAATTTGAATGGACAACCTTTGGGAGGGTCAATCTGGGCAAAGGACAAAAGGACTAGGAAGTGGTTTGAGCCAGTGAATGGGAGAATTTGGGCTTCATGGGTTCCTTCCAAATCTCCCCAATCACCCCAGAGAAGAAATTTGTCTAGCCTTTTTGCATTGTTGGTGAATCCCTTTCTTCTGTTGGACCAGGTGAATGTTCCATTGTTTGCTTGAACATCCAGAAGAATGTTTTTGTCAATGAATTCTTGGAAGTCTCTTTGAACAGTCGTTGTTCTCCCCACTCCCCCCTAGTTTTCCATATTTCTTAGGGTGGTGTTGAAGTCTCCTACTACAATTCCTTTCTCCAACCTTCTACTTTCTATTTCTCCAAAGATTTTATCCCATAGCCTCTTTTTTCCTTTTGTTGGAAAAGGCCCATACACATTGATGCAAGTGAATGAGGTGTTTCTTCTCATATCTTTGAGCTTGAGTACTTTCCAGTTCTTTGCTTCTGACTCTATTTCTCCTACCACTGTGAGAGGGTTCCAAATGACCCCCAATTCCCCTAAAGCCCCTGAGGCCTCCTTGAGATTTCGTTTCCATTGTTTCCAGCTGACCAACCTTTTCTCACCTTCCTCCTTATTCCATTTTGTTTCTTGAAATAGTACTACATCTGCATTTGATTGGTCAATTTGGCACTTGACCATGTGCCATTTTTCAGGGGCATTGATTCCCATAACATTCCATGTCATGAGTCTCATTTTGTTGTGGGAAGGAGATTCTCCTTCCCCATCATCAATTTTTTCTGCCCTAAGGCGTTGCCAGCAATCAACAACTTGGTTCTATTTGACATCCTGCCCCTATTGGATTTTTTCTTTATATTGGGGGTTTTTAACTTTGATTTAGACTACTCTAGCTTCCTGAACTCTAGTAATTCTCCTTCCTCTGCCTCCTCCCATAGCTCACCCTTGCCATCCAATGACTGATCATTGTCCTCTTCATTTTATTGTAGCAAAACCTCTCCTTCTTCGATTGGGGGGGCATCAAGGATTGTTTCAATGTTTTGTGACTTCTTCTAAGGCTTAGTCTCAAGTGATTGGAGGACCCTATCACCATTTTCTCCTCCATCAGTTAACTCCTTTAATTGGATTTGAATGTCCCTCTGGAGGTTTTGTGTATCATCCATGAGGGCGATGAGGGCTTGCTCAGCTTATATGTTGCTAGTTGTCAGAATACCATTTTCTTGAGAGAGGGAAGTGAGAGGTTCTTTGGGGGAGCCACCTGTGGCTCTCAGGACTGGCATAGCCTTCCCCTCATCAAGCCTAGCTTTTGGATTTGGATCTTGTGAGAGCTCAACATCTGGTTCAGTTTGTTAATTGTTGCTTGTGTTAGCAACATATGTCATGTTTGAAGTTCTTTCTTGAAGTGATTTCCTGAAGAGACATTTCTTAGATCTTAACCTACCCAGACCTCAATCTCTTATTGCCAACTTCCAAACTTGGTCAACATCTCAACGGTCTTGTAGATTCTTACCCCTTCATCTACTTCTACCAAGACACATGGTTCTACTCCTTCTTTCCCATTGATGAAATCCTCATCCACCCCTATACACACCCCTAGGGCATCACGCAATCTTGTCATGACTTCGATGTTCCAAAATTTTGAGGGCAAGTCTACTAGCTTAATCCAAGTTGGGATTTCGTTTAATCGGTAGTTCCACAGATCAAAACTAGCTCTCCATTTTAGATAGTGAATCCAATGACCATTCATAAATAGGGGATCACCTTCTAATATTTCTAATTGCAAGTCTTGGTCTATGAATTCTATTAGAAAGAAAGAATTTGGTAGGGGGTGATGCTTACCCATTCTGCGTATATTCTCTCCCACCAAGCTTTCATCTCATCGATCGAGCAGACAGGGCCAGTCCACTTCACAAACAAGGCTCTCTCCGTTAGTCTGGCCACCCTTTTTTCAATTAGCTTTGAAGGAATTTGATATAGCTTGTTCCCCCGAGGATGCAGGTTGGCTGCTCCATTTTCCCTAGAATGGTAATTTCTTTGGTTTATTTTCCTTCTGAGCAAGTCACGGTCTCTTTGGTTCATTCTCCTTCCAAACTCATATTCCTCCCTTCTCTGGTGATTTGCATTGTTTTCCCCTTTTGGCCTGTGGTTGGCTAGACCTTTCGCTCTCCATACTCTATTGGTTCAATTTTGAGCACCTCCACCCCTATCACACCAATTAGAATCTGGTTGCTCATCATAGTGCTCTCTTTCTCGGAACCACCCATGCTTTTTCCCACGAGTTATCTATCTTTGATTGTGTGTATGGTGACCTTCTGGTCTTTGAGCATTCTCTGAGGGCCAACCATCCCATGTTGCAGGCTGAGAGTTGTTTTGGTGCCTGATTTGAATCTCGCTTTCCTAGTTCTACCGATAAAGCGGATGATATTTATCCACCCATTCTCCATTTTTAAAGACCATTTGCGGGATGTGACCAGTCACTTGCTGATTTGTTGCTACATCCTTCGTTCTTCCTGTTTCTTCTCCTCCTTCTACCACCAAGTCTCCCCAATGAGCTCGGTGGTCTTCTGCAATTTTTTGCACCAGTTCTCCATCGTGCACCATCTTCTAAATAATTGTTAAAAATTATCAATATCAATATAAAAAACTAATGGGTTATTATGCGATAAAGGCTACACTAAAATAACAATATTAAAACTAATGACTGTTGTTACGAAATACCACATGTGGCTTGTATTAACATTATCACAGTTGCAGAATAACATAAATATAATGAAAAAAACATACTGGTTTTTTTGGGTGTGATAAGCCAAGTATATTGAGTGAACATTTCCTTTAAATGTACGAAGACAGAGAAATTTTCTTTTACATTTATCTTTATTTATTTTGTTATTGTGTTGTTTGCATCTTCAAACTCTCCAACTTCATTTCTAGCCTTCAATGAATTTTCCTTATGTATGCACAGAAAACTGTTTGTCAATTAAATTTTTTCACTCTAAAATGTATGTAGAGTGAGAAGGGGGAGGAAGCACCTCCCTTGAGATGTTGCTTGGTGCCTTCCAAGATCCTGCGCACCCTCAAGCCCTATTTTTTTAATTATTTATTTGTAACAATTAATAAATTTAAAAGCTTTTGTGCATATTTTTATATAAAGCTTTTTTTTTTAACGATTAATGAAAATTAGTTGTTTTCTTTTGTTTCTTTTTTAAAATTACTTTTATTTATATTTATATTTTAAATGCATCACTATATCATATCTTTATACATAAGACTCATACATAATGCAAAATTGCGTATATTTTGAAAGAGGATTTTATACATAAATATCTTAATTGCAAATATATGTATATATGATATATTTGTACATTTAATTTTGATGTATATATTTTATAATGAGGTTCATATCAGATACCCATATTCCTCCATGAAATGAAATCAAGATAGCCCATTACGAGCTTTGTAATAACAAATGAGAACCTCCCCTTTATTTACATCCTTTATTTTTGTTAAATTGTAAACTGTAATGAACATGATATATCCTCATTTCTATTAGCAATAACAAAAAAATACTATAGTTTCCAAATAGGCTTGCAATATCATTTAGCAAGAGGCCATTTTGTAGTTAAACCTTGCATCATAGTCGATACATATTCTATTAAAGAAAAACTAGATGAAAACACCTCTTAACCCAAGCTCTTCTTTTACACAACTCATAGAATTTTATTATTATCTTTTATATAATAAGATCAACCTATTTATAGAAACTCCACATATTATAATGGATGCATAGTAAGTAGAATGATACTAATAACCTATCAATAATATATCTTGCCCCCCTTTTTTTCTCATTCTTCTATTTTGCAACCACTTACTTTCAATATTACAAATACTATTTAAGAATACATCGAATAACACAAATGGTTAAGATTTTCTCTTTTCTATGTTCTTTTATTCTTTTCAACAATATATTAACTTTCATTTACAACAATATTTGAAATAAAATGAACAGCATGTGAAATAACACTAGCTTGCTCTCCACCCTACCTTAATGGCCTCATGAAGCCTCATGGGCTCTAGCCATACCCCGAGCAAGAAATATTTTAAGCTCCATGATGATAAATGGAGTCTTTTCTATTTTTTTAAAGATTAAAACTAACATAGCACCAATTTCATGCATCTAGGTTCTCTACTTCCTATTTTCAACCATAATCCATACGCTATGTCATCTTCTTGTAGCCAATAACAAGGGTAAATGGAAAAATAAAGAAAAAAATATCTTTGTTTTTAGATGAAGGGACTGAACTCTTGTATCCATCTTTCCTCTCCTATCCAACCCATCTTGATCACCATCTCTTCATAGAGGGAGGACTCCTTTTCTCATCGTTTCTTCTATCTCAACTAGAGTTCTTTGAAAAGAGAACTAGGTAACACCCACTCATTCTTCCTCTCCAAAATATATAGGAGTTTTCAACTTGCAACCCCTTGGGTGGAAAGGTGTGGAGTGTACCTAACTCCATCAATGAGAGTCTTTTCCTTATTAAAGAGGAAAAATGCACTTGGACAACCCCTCTATCTTTCTACCCCATCCTCCCCTCATAACTCATCACTCACCATTATGAGGACTTTTCAAGGGTCAAATCATGTCCTTGGGGTACTATTTTATGCCCACTTGACCCCTACCACTATGGTATAGACTCTAGGGGGTTTATTTTTGTATCCCAACCAAGCAAATTGACCAATAATCCTTTTTAGAGGCCCATTGAAGGACCCATCCGAAATTCAAACTTGGATAAGGCTTCCTAACCTCTAACCCCACTTAGACCCACATGAAACATACCCTCACAACCCCAAAATAAATTATTCCTTTAATATCAACCATTTCCACCTCAACATATTAACTTTATTTCTTTCTAGGCTCCAAAAAAAAGGTTAAATTCATAACCACAAGAAGATGACTTTTTGATTTACCCATCAATCTTCCTTTCTCGTACTAACACCTTTATTTCCTACATAATACCAACACGATCATAAGTAACAATTGTATATCACATAAATCTATTAGTTGAATATTCTAAACTTTAATCATATAATAATCCATTTAAATTTAAATTTGTATTCCATAATATACGAGTGTATTCCACCTTAATGGTAGTGACAATAAAACATAAGGGTAAAAGCACAAAGCTGTGTCACCTTTTATAAAGGAAATGACCAACACTGATCCAATTTTTAAACTTGAATCACTAAAAAGTGGCATATATGTTTTGAATTTTGAAATGATGTAAACTAGTAAAATATGTATTTTTTTAGTATATTTTATGTTTGTATTTTAAAAAAAAATTAAAAAATTATTTTAAACTAGTTTCTAATAAATTAAAACTATAATTTAGTTGTTGATAAAACACTGAAAAATGAAGTTGCATGGGACGTCAAACTTTTTATAGTAAATTTTATTTTTTTTCTTTCAATTTTTTTGTGTGTATTTATAGCTTGAAAATTTAGTGCATGGATATATTTTTTTCCAATTTTGATAAATATATATTTTTAAATAAATATTAAAATGTGCGTGAATCAAAAAATAGCTATTTTCATTGGATGTTAACTTTCATATTAAATATTTATCTAAAATGGAAAAAAAATATACCATCTTAAAATAGATTCTTTTATCTAGTGCATCATATTTTTTTCTAATTTTTTTAATATGTTTTTGTATTTTTCCTTGGCATAGTAATCAACCTAATATTTTGTGTTGATAACCTACTTTTAGTAAAAATAAAAAAAAATATATATATATATAAAACTATTAAAATATATATAGTTTTGAAAACTACACTTATGGATCTACAAAAGGGAATTTTTTATATTTTTAAGAAAAATTTATTTACATTAGTAGGAGTTATTGAAACTTCAAGTTTTTCAAATAATTTTACCTTTTTGGTAAATTGGACTCAAAATGGTGCTCCATATATTTTTAGCCAACAATTTTAGTTGAAAAAGTTGTGGAAGTATCTAACTGAGCTAGAATGAATCTCACTAGATCATATGCTTGACCAAAATTGATTTTTAGTTAGAAATACTTAAATTCAGTTGTGCTGATAAGTTGGCTAAAAGTGTGACACAACTTTGTGTTTTTACCTATAATGTCAAAATGAAATGCCAAAATATTACCAAAGAATCACCTTATTTTATCATTCACAATATATCTAATCATCAACTTAAAAAAAGCATATAACAAATTAAATTTGTATTAGGCACATACGAGGCGGGGCCTTATAGTAAGAATAGGAGGAGGAAAAAATGGAGCTACATGAGGATGATCAAGAGCATGTTTGAACAAAAAATGAACTATAGTGAAACATATTTTGAGCTTCACAATATAGATTATCACCCAAAAAAGGGCACAAAGCATTTAGACAAGAATAAAATTCAGAAAGATTATCACCTACTGAACCATAGGCCATCAAACACAATACTAAGAGTTGAGCATCATGAAAAAGGAGTGCATTTTGATCAAGGAAACCACCCACCAATGAAGAGCCATAATTGAAGTCATAATTTTCCAAGGCCATACAAAGAGTGGTGAATGAACATATAGGAGGTTGGAGATAAGTACTAGCCAAGAATTTAACCAAGATATATATGTGCACCATAAGACATCCATGTGGTTAGAAATAAACATGGATCACACAACCTCATTCAAGAGAGCCACAAATCCTGACCTATGATAAATCTAATAGTAGCTTCCACTTGAGAGCATTGTATTGCAAAATCATGATTGAGATTTTCCCTTTGACAAAGGGAGATTATTAGTTAACTCCCATAACGATAAGAAAGGAAGACCCTAAATAGAGAATCCATTGTATGATAAAAATATTGATGCATGGAAGAGAATACCCTGACTCCAATAAATAAAATGAGCCACAAAAAACATTATATTTTTTCATGTTCAAAAGTATCACATAAAGCACAAATTGAAAGATCCTTTGCACAAGTGAAATATTAGCCATAATTTTTTTAGAGTAATACATGATATAATTTGTGCCAAGTAGAAACTTCCCAAAAATCCTAATTAAACCTACACATGTGACAAACCATAATAGCAATAAAAACTTTTGAGCTGGTTGTTAAACTGGCTAGTGGAAATGACAACAACTAGACAAAAAAGGCCATTTCAGCTACCTTTGGTAGCTCTTATTCTTTGTAACCCGCTCATTTCAATGTATATATATATATATATATATAGATAACCATTTCAACTGTATGGGCCAAAGTCTTCAAATGAAAGAAGGGACCCCAAAGCCATGTCGAGAAGAATGGCATGGCCATAATTTCCATCCCCACTTTATTACATTAGAAAGAGTACTACCAAAAACCAAAGCATTGTCTCAAGCATTATGTTTGTCAATGATGAAAGAACTCATATGCTCAAAATATAATCAACAATGGTCTACATGTGGCATAACACATACAAGCCATCAAAGATGTATGAAATATCAACTAAAATTCATGAGCATGAGTGGAAGATAAACTTCCACATTATACAAGTTGCAAAGTCCAATGAAATGACATCACACTAAGGGGCTTCAGCTTGTGACAAGATATTAACAATTTGAGTGATGGAAAGTACATCACCCAACTATAATTTTGTCAGAGGAATTGATGGCAACCAACCAAAAAAGATCAATAACATACCGATATTTCCCTCTCCCAGATTAATGGGACACTATTTCATCGAAGAGAGTACTTCAAAGTACCAATGAATAAAGATGCTTGCATACTTGAAATTTGATTCAATATTTCTTCAACATTGGTTTGCAAGTGGCGTAACATATACAAGCCAGTAAAGAAGAAATATGAAAAATCAATCAAAATTCATGAACATGAGTAGAAAATTCAAACCTTATGACCACTCCAGAACAAAGTCCCACAATAAAGAAGCAATAGAAACCAATTTAGGAGAGTGAAAATATATCATGATGAGAAAATTCAGTATATGCAATGAATAATCAATTGTCATGTTAGCAAGTGTATCTGCATCAAGATGTTAGCTTCCCTATAGCAATCTATGATTTGAAAGGAAGAAAGATTTTGAAGAAGAGACAATACACGTCTCAACTACACGTCTCAACAAATAATTCAGGTGATTGTTTTTAGAACCCTCCTTTTTTAATAGAGCATTAACCACAACTAACAAATGAAATCTCAATAAGGATATGAGAAATTTAATTCTTCAAGATCATTTGTAATCTTCACAATAAAGCATTAAACTCTGCAACATTATTTGTACCTTCCTCTAACATCTTGCAAGTTGCTCTTACAATTTTACCCTTACAATCTCTTACAATAAATATAGATTAGATTGATCTCAAATCCAAATTATTTGTATGAGAAAATATATGATGAGTTTAAAGTTGTGAACTAATTTAATAATGATTTGAGTGAATGAAAGGTCCCTATTATATCATAATCAAATTCATGGGTTGAATATGATATACATGAGACCAATCTTGTAATTAAGTAATTATAACATAATGAAAATGAATTGTGTATTATAGTATTATGGATTTGAATCATGATGTATGAGAAATTCATCATATTCGTTTTCTAAGTAAATATATTTCTTACAAAATTAATACCCTTACCATCATCATGGTTCATTCCAAGGTTCTAAAAGATTATAAAGAATGATGATGAGCATTATCTAGGTCATATTCTATATCTAAAACATCAAACCACATCGTTTTCTTACAACAATAGTCAATATATGAGCATCTTTCATATTGTCATTATCAATACATAGAAAATGAGAGAATTGGAAAAAGACAACAACCCATGTAACAATAATACTTTAAAAAAGAAATCAAAACAACCTTAACAATTCTTTTATCATTTTTTTCATAATAAATTGACAATTCCATATCTTGATAAGTAGAAGGTATTTTTTCACAACAATTTCATAGGTGAATGAGTTTGACTTGAAAAACTACACAAATCCTAATAGCAATATCATAATTCTATATCTGATTAATAGTATAAAAAACCATAATTTAAACAACCAAATCAATTTAATCCACAAACTAATATTTTTCTTATAAAATAAACATGATTGTATTTTAATCATGAAATAATTAAAAAACAAAATTACCTTCTTTCATAGTCACAAATTTGATTTTCCAAATAGAATTAAACATGATGTTCTTATAAAAGGAAAATTGTAAGGAGAAGCTACCTTGAAGAATATGTCTAAAGCAGCAACCAATATAATAGAAGCAATTTTTTCAAACAAAAACATTTGTGATGGTTCAGAAATTTCAGGTGGGTCATCCCCACATACGTTTGTCCTTCGCAGTTACATACCAGGAAGGGAAATATTTAATTAAACGCTATTAAATAGGAATATATTCCATAAGCCGTAAACAGTGAATTATATTGAGCTTCCACTGGATTTCGATCAAATCGTCACAATACCTGCAATACGACAATTAGAGAAATAGTGGTCAAAAATGCAAATGAGAAAGAAAATGATTTTGAAAGGACTGAGATGAAAGATGTGCTTACTTCCGCATCGAGTGTGATGAGGAACGTTTCTACCGCAGCTCTGGACGGTGCTCACCACTTTGGGCACATTGATGGACGCAGCAATTGCAGGAGCGACCTTCGGACACACGCACGACAGGTCGGCGCTCCTGATGAGCCCGCAGCACGCTGCAGAGGGAGCGTTGCCCTGCAATATAGGAGCGAAGTTGCTTGCCAACCCCGCTATCTCCTCTCCACACTTGTCCCCTCCCACTATGTATGTATTTCCCACAACCGCCAACATCACAACCAGGAAGACGAATGATGCTCTCAGCCTCGCCATTTCCTCAGTCTTTCTCAGTGTAATTTCAGCAATGGTGAGAGGTGCTTTCTCAAATATGTAAATTGATGCAATGATACTCGTGGCATTGACGAATTAGGTATGGGTCGTCAAACGTAAATGTTCATTATATGGGTGCGGATCTTACACGTCAAACCGCCGATGCAATGTTTGGAAGGTGAATGGTGAATAGTCGATTAGCTTGTGCCTTGATAGATTTGACTCAGTGCGCATTGATCGTATCACATCACTCTGTGTTCTCGCGGGTAGCTTCGTATTTTCTAAAGGGCTTACCAGATGATTTAATCTTGTAGTGACGCTATTGTTTGGTTTGACCTATTGTTTGGTACTATCCAAGTCTTGTCACTTTCTTGCTTTTTGCATTTTCTCTTGGTGGTTAAAAAGGGAAAGTCTGAGATAAACTTTGACGGAGCTAACGGGGTGAATGGTGCATTGATACGGCAAAGAGCACATTCAAGGCAGAAATCAGTCTATGTAAAAGACTTGTAAACCCTAATTTTGTAAACCCTAGAAATTAAATTCAATGGGATCAATAATGTCTTGACATGACAATTTGGAATTTAAAGATCACTGATATAGTCTATATTAAATAGGTTTTCAAAAAATACAATATGCAGTGATTAGAGTATTTAATTGTACTACTACCTTCTAACCTAGTAATCAATCATGTGAGAGGATGTACCCATTGGAAAACCAAGCTGGTCGTCATTTATTTAACACAATCTTTTAAAATTTTAGTCATTTTTGTGTCATGTTAATCACTTTTCTTGTGATGTTTGGTCTTTAAAGTACAACAAGAACCAGTATAATGACACAAAACCATGAAGAAATATGCCATACAATATATAAAATTTGTGAAAATAATGTAATAAGTTTAACATTTGAAGATGGTTTGATCTCTACTAATCACTCTATGTGAAAATATCTCTATTGCATTTGCAACAACCATAAGAACAAGGAAAAAAAAATAAACAAAAATTTAAAACAACCATAGATAAAACCACATAACCAATTACTTCATTTAACATATAACAACTAAGTTGTTTTAGAATGAAATAAAACAATACAAATGATCTGGCAACATACAAATTCCCAAAAAAGGAAGAAAGGAAAAAAAAATCTCTGTGAAACTATAGCATGATTTACCTCAAGATTGTACACAAATTGTGATGTACTTGTCAATGATGACAAGGAAAAAAGGGTAAAGTTTGCAAGAAAAATATTATGGAACATTACTAAAGCAAAATTAGTAAAAAAAATGATATGAACCAAAACCATCTCACTAGAGGTGCTGCTTCAATCTATTCACAATAAATGAGGGTTTTAGAGCTACTATATTCTTGAGATTGAGACAAGATTTTTACAGCCTTTTAAATGAAAATATTAGTTGCAAGTTCAAATGTGATTTGATGCATGAAGCAAGGAATGTTTCAACTAACTGAAAGTTGTTTTTCTTGGAGTGAGATAACTTTCCATTGTCTTATTGTGATGCATTTGCTCAATTGTCCTCTATGTATAAACTCCATACCACATGCTCCCTCATTTCATAGCCCCTATTTTGCCAAAGTATTTGCAAAGTTCTCTTGACCAAGGAAATAACATCAAGAATAACAACATGGCGGATGCTACGTCACTACTATCTTTAGGTTTCCACTTTCCAATGCACAACTAAAATTATATTCTTCAATTCTATATTTTGACTTTCACTCTTCTAAAGCACAATTATGGAAAAATTATTAGAATAAAAATTCAAATTCTCAAACTAGATAAATGAGTCATAGGGTTTCACTTTCCAAAGCACAATTGCAATTAAATTCCACAATACTATAAGCTAGTTACAAGGGTTGAAATTTGAGGGCTAATAGTTAAAAAGAAAATTAAAATAATAGACCAATAAATCACAATCATAGTTAAAATTATAGAACGAGAAATGTGAATTTTCACTCTTCCCACGATCATTTAAAGTTAAATTTGTTAAGCTATAGATGTAAATAACATATTTCAAATTTCTAAAGCCTAATTTCAGTTTAAATTCTTAGTCTAAGAAGATGATTCCCAATCTTTTTTTTCTTGTTCAGCATAATCATAGTTAAATGGTCTATTTACAATACACATATCAGACTCATTCTATTGAAGCATAGTTACAACTTAAATTCTTAAGCTAGAAATATAATTCCTATAATTTTAGTCTTCCAAAGTATGATCAAAGTTAAAATTTTCAAACTATAAATGTGAATTGTATCCAGCATAATTTAAGTAGGTTCTTTAAATATGATTTTCAAAATTTTACTCTTCTTATATAATAACAATCAATACATTAGTTTAAAATATAAGAAATATAATTTCACTCTTCTAAAACACATTTACATTTAATAATCTCAAACTAGCAAGTTTTCACCCTTCCAAAGCACTATTACAAGTGAAATTTCAATATAGAAAAACAAAAATACCAGGTTTTCACTATACTAAAAAACCTAGCACTTATACAAGTAAACAATACTCACAACATAGATGAGGCACATGATATGTTTGATAGTTCATGCCTCAAAGATCTATTATTATCAACTATATGATTGCAAGATATACACAAAATGGTTTTGTTGACTGGGTTTTAGAAATTTTAAAAAAAATGCAATTGGCACTTATAAAGATGAATTACACAACTCTTGATAGAATCCTCTCTACATGTGAAAAAATATGCTTTGGAATAGGGTATGAAAAATTTACCTACAATGACAAGGCATGTGAATCACAATGTTCTGATCAGTTCACATGAAACTTTCCAATAAATGTAATTGAAAGGTGTAAAGTGAATTTTTCACAATATTTGTTAGCATCAACCATGTCTTTACTAAAATGGGCTTTCAAAAAGGGTAGGGAGACATGTGAAAGAATACAAAATATTAAAATAATCTCAACACAATTTCATAGATAAACTCTACAGAAAGCAAGAAAATGCAGTTTTGGAGGTGTGCTCAAAATTTTTAAAAATAGCAACAAAAATTAATTATGAATTTCTTATTACAAATTTAAAAAAATATAAAAAGTTGTATGTCTAACCACTTTAACTTGGTCAAAACTTCATGATATTCATTTTTTTTAAAATCTTATAGTATCTGAAGCATAGAATGTGCCGCATGTTTCAGATTCAAAAATTTAATATCGTTTGAAACCTAGAGATTTTTTTCAATCACCCTATCAATCAAGAATTTAGTCATAATTCAAATAGAAAATGAATAATAATTATTTATTAAATTCAAAGTAAAGCATAATTTATATTGGTGGAAAGCTAAGAATCTCCTTTAAAAACCCTATTCGTTTAATCAATTTTGGGTAAAAAAAGTCATTAGACACATACCCTACACATATCGATCATATCACCACTTTTTAGCCCATCATGATCCTACACATACCCTGAATGTTGATGCAAATGAAGTCTAGAATGCCAGATGCAATGTAAATAAAAAATGTAAAGTGCTCAATATGTAGGTTCACCAAAATGAATTGTAGATTTTTGGGTATGATTTATAAGCTACTCTTGCACTCTTAGGATGTTTCACCTAAAAGGAGATAGATAAACCCCACTCAAAAGTCTAGGTGGTTAACTCAAATTAAGATATGCATGATGTTATTAAGGCTAAATGGAATGATCTAAGTGCAACTAAATGAACTATTTGACTAATTATGAATGCAAAACCTAAGAATTATGCAATGTTGGAAAACATAATATGATATGAAAACATCAACTAGAGTATGAGCAAATGCAAAATAGAAAGGAAGAAGGCTGAATTAGAGTGCACCTAGGTAGAGAATGGAGAATCTAGAGTGTCTTGGATGCTATCAAAGATTACTAAAATTCACCAGTGGGACTCATTCACCACTGATGGAAAATTAGTCCTAATTTTGATGAAAACTTCTAAGAATGGGTTTCTAAGTGTCAGAATCTGGAATCTAAAAAAATCTACATTTCTAGCCTTAAGGTGGGACTCATTCTCCACTAATGGAAAATCAGTCCACTCCCAAAATTCTATGAAATCAGGGACCAATCCTATGGCACCAGATTTGAGGTTGTCTACTCGTTAGGTTGATAAAGCCAAATCTACAAAAAATGAACAAAATGTCTTCTCTAAGCTTGAAATAGGTTGTACTTGACTTGAAACACTTTGTTGACTTCTTGTCCACTTTTCAACACCTAATAGCTTGTTAAATCTGCAAACACAAGTCTACAAACACACATGCAAAAGGGGAAAAATGGTTAAGGGTTAGGTTATAGGGAATTTCCTTGGTCAAATCCCAGTTTGGTAATCAAACCCTTAATGAAGAAATGGAATGAAAGAGAATGATAAAAAAATAACATGAAAATTCTATCAAATTACAAAACCCTTATTGAAGAAACCTAAATATCATATAACAATGGCTACTCCAAAATACTTGATTAATACTTGATTCAATGATGCAACGTGCTTGAATGCTTGAATGAATGAGTGAATAAGTGAACTTGATGAATGGGGGTTAAAATGAATGAAAAAATACTTATTTATACACACTTGTGCCTTAGTAACCTGATGATACCTCATCACAAGCCAAAATAAGGTGATTTTAAATAAAAAGATTGAAAGAAAAATTAAAATATTTCGAATTTTAAGCCAAGAGGGACTCATTTGCTACCCATGGTGAATGGGTCCCACCTTGGACTTGAAAGTGGGTGTTAGGAATTATCTTGCATTTAATGTTGTTTGTTGGGTTTACATTAAAAAACACACTTAATTAAGCCTTATAAGGGCATACAGGGGTCAAATAAAGCATAAGAAAGGTGTAAATAGTGAAATTAAGCCTAGAAAAGCATGAAATATTGTTACAAGACTTTACAAGACTTCAAAATAGGACTTGATAAGTGATGAAATGATGATGTTTAGGTGAATTGTAATAAATAGAGTCTATAAAAGTGTACAATTTTTTTTCAACACTTCACAACACCTTCACAAGATGCTATAATTTGAATTTTAAGAACCTAATGTGAATATTCAAGCCACATTGCGACATTAAATCAAAGAAAAATGGACCAGGCATCATGAAGAAAGGCCTAAAAGACCATGATAAGGGAACATTTTTCTACGGTACAACCAAAAAGAAGATCTTGATGTTCTATCAAAAGCTGAGGCCGCTAACGAATGTTAAAACTACCTTCTAGCAAAATCTATCACTGTTTGAAAGATTCATGTGAAGAAACTACTATAATTTTCTAGTTTCTATTTGATAGTTGCAATAGAGCCTCATAAGATTGTAGATCTGTAGAGCCATTTTTGAAAGATGCATCAAGTAAGTTACAGTGTTTTATTTCTGATGTTGTTACTATGGAGAAATCATAGATCTAGTTGTTTAAATGGAAAATCATAGTTAGAGTTAAGGAAGAGGGTAGAGAAGTCACCAAGTTTACTTCCTAGTCATTGTAAGGATGTATTAAAGAGCTAAAGAATTTATGGTAAATAATAGTGTTTAAGAATGTCTGAAGAAACATAAAAATCAAGGGTTTCAAGAAATCTATGCAGATTTGAAGGTATAGCTCAAGTTTTACTATTGTTTTTTATTTTGAAGATCCAATTTGTTATTACACTGCAAGTGGCTAGAAGGTTGTAACTAAAATAGAGAGAATCCAAAATTATGTCTAAAAGAGTGAATTAATATTTCTAAGTCAAAAGGAGATTGAAGTGTTAAAGCATGCTTAGTGGATGGAGGAAAGTAAATTGTTATAGCAAAATCAAATTGAAAAGGTGAATTGCTATAGAAAAATCAAAGTGAAAAGGTGAATTTAATGTTTTATTGCAATGAGAAAGCAAGGCAAAAGAGTGTTGAAAGAAAACACAAATTTTGTTTCTGAAGTAGATTTTTTAAATGAATAATTAATGAAAGAGAGAAAAAAATGGTTTGCAATTATGAATGAAAGGTTAGTGGAAAAATGTAAACTTTTAAATGAAATTGAAGAGAAAAATGAAGAAATCAGACATTATGATAAAAAAATTGAATAGATTTCAAGAAGGAAATTTAAAAATGTTTAATGAGATTAGGAAAATGAATGATGAATTAGAAAAAAGAGGGAATTTGATTGATAATTTAAAAGAGAATTTAAAGATGTTTGATGAAGTTAAGAGAAAGAATGATGATTTTGAAGAGAAAATAAAGAAATTAGAAGAGAATAGTATATAAAAAAGGAAATATCAAGATTTAATGAAGATAATGAATGTTTGGATGCAAATAAATCGACATGTGACGTTTCATGTAACACAAAAGATTTGTCTTTTTCATTTGATAAATGTGATTTTGCTGAAGTTATTTATGATAGAGATAAACATGTTAATGAGTCTAATGGTCTTGCTAATTGTGATAATTTTGATTATGCAAGAGCTAAATAAAATGTTGGTCTAAAAATTATGAAAAAATGGGTTATAAAGGTGAAGGTTTGGGAAATAATGAACAAGGAATAAAAAATACAATTGAACCAACAATGAGGCAAAGGTATAAAGGTCTTGGGTATGACATAGGTAGAGGAAAAAATGATACAAATGTCTAAAGTACAAGCAAATAATATCAAGGAAGAATATGCAATGTTTGCATTATAATAGGAAAGGTCATACAAAGGAAAAATGTTGGGACTAATATCCTTGCAGTGTGTGTGGTTTGAAAAATAATTGTGAAAATAAATGTTGGAATAATCTATCAAAGAAATATTCTATGGAAGGTTGTATGAAAATGGATTGTGGATGGACTTATGGATCGAGTTGGTAGAAAATTATAAGTATGATTAAAAATTTGTTTAAGTACAAATGTTCAAGTGTGAGAATTTATGATAGTAATATAGCAAGGTTTGAGTGCTCAAGAAGGATAACAAATGGTTTGAGTAAAAAAAAAAAACATTGTCTAGCAAGACATCTATAGAAATTGAGATTGTAGGAAGTTCTAGTTTTCTATTTTGAATAATTTAAAGCCAAAGATTCAAGAGATTGTCATAGTAGTTGGACAAAGACATGAGAGAGGCATCATTGGATTTGAGGATGGTTTTAAGGCATCAAGCAAAGAAAAGGATTTGCAAAGTTAGCAGACTTGGTTATGGACATTAGAAAGAGATAAAATAATATAAAAATCAATGTCAAATTAAGAGCAAAGCAATTGGAGAATGCCACAACATTCATAATATGACAAGAGAATGACAATAGAATTGAAAATTGTTAGAAGCTATGGAAGAAAAGAATTTGAGGAAGTCCGTAGACTTCGTTAGAGACAAAGGAAAATAATTTGCAAAGAATAATGTTTCATTAACACAATTAGTGATTGTAAATGGGCACATAACAAGGCTTTAGGCCGGAACCCATCTATACTAGATCATGGCATGTATATCCAAATAAATTGCTTTGTGGTTGAAATTAAGGGGGAGTGTTGGTAAGATTAATTTCTACCACACCATCAAACATTAAATGTTATGGAATCTTGTAATGACTTCTACTATTAAGTATGTTCTAGAGATTTCTAACACTTAATGGATAAGCAATAGGCGAAAAAATTAAATGCAGACTATAGTGGCATGTATTCTAGAGTTTTCTCTAAAAATTCTTCATTCTTTGGAAGCTTCTAACTCCTCTTTAAAAGAGAATCAATGTAAAGAATTTTGCAATGGAATACAAATCAATGTAGTGCAATAGCATGTGTTTGGGTTAAATTATGTGTTTTGAATTTGTGTGTTTAAACTCCATCCGCCACTAACACTTTTCCTTTGGTCATACCTTGAAAAGAAATTTCTAATGCCTCCTAGGCTTGTTTGGATCTGGTTGTTGCAACAACTCTCAAAAAGAATGAATCATCCATTACTTACCAAGTAAAGAAAAGGGCTTTAGAATCCTTCTTCTTGTCATCTTTGATCTGATCTTTTTCTGTTTGTGTTAATGCCCGATAAGTAGTCTAATCTTGTTGTTCTACAAAACAATTTTCTACCAAATTCCATACACCTAAAAAAAAATAATGTTTTCATCTTTATTTATCAAAAATCATAGGATTTACCAATGGAAATGGGAATTTTGGGCTCAAAAATGTTGTTGTTTCTTTCCATGTCTACAAACTAGACTTCTCCAAGTGCTACAACATGTTTCTTTCTCCTTGACATCGACTATTTAAACCAATGATGTGGTTGGAATCATTTCTCATAAACTTACAACTTTAACTTTGGGAAGACTTTGAAAGCCTTACACTCTATTCTTAGTTGCGGTCTCTTTTGATCTTCGTCTTTAGTGACTTCATTTTATTTGATAACCTTCTTCAAATTTTTTTAACATATTTTGCAATCTCACTTTTTTCATTGATGTTTCAACAAAAATATATTATTCTTCCTTATTTGACCAGTAATTACTTGAGCCTTTAGTAGCGGCTAGCTCTAATCTTTATTTTTAAACCATGACTATCATCCTTTTTAAGCAACATTTGTTTAAAAACAATAGTGTTTTATACTAATATGCAATAGCATCCTATGATTTGATCTTTGATATAATTAGAAAATTATTACTAAATTTTGATTACCTCCTTTCTTTGTTGACAATAGTGATCCGATTTTGTGAGCAAAAAAACTTTGATGCAAACTACTTCAATTTCCCACATGGCCTATGATCTCTTCAAGATCTTCCAAGCTACTTTGATACCACTCTAAAGAAGGGAGCAAAGACATGTTGGAATATTTAATTAATCCCCAAGTCAGCACCCCACATAAGCTTCCTACAACAACTTAACTTGTAACATTTAGTTTTGGTTGGTAATTTTGAAATTCAAAAGGAGTGCTCATCTTTGAGATTGAAAAAGCCCAAGGTATGCCTAAACATTAAATGGACTTAGGTAAATTTGAAATTTGAATTTGTGTAGTCATTCTTATGAGAATTTTGATGTAAGACAAAGGGAATGTCTTGGAAACCGTTAGTAAGAAGTTAAATTCAATTTTTTGTTTTGTATGTGAAGACCCTGCAACAGCAGATGAAGTGGAGAATGTTCAACAAAAAGTAAGGTGATAGTAGTAGCTCTAAAGGAATGTTTATCAGTTGTAGTGCATTGTTAGCTACAACTATAGGATTGTAGTATTTTATGTATTTCGGTGTGAGTGTAGCACCCAATCATTAGACATATGCCAAAATAGCTTGGTTTTATTTTGTTTATGTAAATAAGAGAATATCCTCTGAGTCTTTATATTTTGAAGCAACAAGAAATATATGAAAAGTTACTTTCTTTCTATTTAGTTTTGTTGTTGATGTGTTATCTCTGTGTGTTCTCTAGGAATTTTTTGTGGTTATTATTTTCTTTGTCCATCCTATCACAACAGTGATTTTGTGTTTTATTTCACCCTTGCCTCCCAACAAAACAGACAAAACAAAGATAAGATAGAGGAAAATTGTGTAAGTTTGAGCACTAACCTATTTTATCACATTAGATTTATAAGAAAATAATAAATAAATTCTATGTCCATTGTAGCCTAAAGTTAGCACGTGGCATGAATGGCAATGGTGTGGGGCAGCAAAAGTCGACACCTGGTTGGTTGGTTTATGCCGATAGACTTGGTGAAGTAAATTATATTATTTGTATACATAAGATACCATGAATAAAATGTAATCAATATCTATTAGCTAAAAATTAGACAGATTATTCACCAGTTTAAAAATGAATGGATTTTATAGTTCTCCTTAAGGATCTAAAAATAAGACAAAAATTGGGAAATTGAATCAGGGTGGCAGGGTATTCATTATTTAGTGTTCATCCCTTTTCACTAATAGTAAAAATTCTACAATCTCTAAACAATTTCTCTTTCCTTGTGGCATCTGGCTCTTGCACAATTTTATTTCTTTCCTTAAATTTGAAAGAATTCAATCCTGTCTACTCAATCAATTGTCAAACATTGATGTCATAGAAACTTTTCTTCTTTTTTTTATTCACAACTTTTGGAAAAGACCCTTGATTTGATCTTCTACTTTGGTTTGAATTGTTTCTTTTTTATGGATGTTGCAGATGTGGTAGACATGTACCCATTCTACTCACATCTTTTTATTTTTATTTTCACCTACAACATTTCATTTCCCAATTCCACAAATTTTTCTTCAAGTGCGTAAATGTTTTTTTTTAAATAATATTTTCTATTTAATTTTATTTAATAAAGGATAATAATACAATATTAAAAAATAAACAGTAGAGAAGCACACTCACAAAGTCTAATGTAATCAAGTTCAAAATAAAGATGATCTTATTAAATATAAATAAAGTAAAGTCTAGTAAAGTTTTTAAGTAGTTAAAGAAGAGGGATGTTACTTATCATCAATATTGCCCCAAACATTTTCAAATATGTTTACTTCATTTTGACATCACATAATTTAAACCTTTTTGGAGCTAATTCTAATTGCAAAAAAAGTAATGTCACATGCTTTTTATACAAATTATAATTTTCCATATTTGAAATCTCGTGTTTAATCTAGTTCATGTCATCTCGTTACATTAAATGTAATGGCTCTAGGAAAATTCACTGCTAGAAAATTTACCACCAATACTTCACTGCACGGAAATTCACTGCCATGACAAATTAACCTCAAGAAAAAATCACCACCAACAATTCATTATCGTAGAAAATTCATCACAATAAGCAATTAATTTTTCGTGGCAATGAATTGCTCGTGGTGAATTTTCCTTGAGGTGAATTTTTAATGCAATAAATTTTCCCATGGTGAATTGTTGATAGTGAATTGCTAGCAGTTAATTTTCTTGATGCCAAAACTAACACATTAGTTTGAGGTGAAAATCCTATCATTTTACTAGAAGCTTCAGGAGTAGTGATGTAGCTTATCAAAAATTGTAAAAAACAATTAAATTTGAAAATATGTAAGAACTGGTGCAAAATACACTTATGGGAATGTTCTTGGTGGTATTTGACCAAATTTAGCAAGAAGTTTTCATATCAAAAAGTCTTCTATTTTGAGAGATTTTAAAAGTTAAATTTTTTGACTAACTATTTGGGAGAACAATCAAATCAAGAGTTTTACAAAGAATGAAGCAAAATAATTTGAAAATGAGGTTTATAATGTTATTATTGGAAATGTGACAAGATTTCATACCAAAATACTAACCCAAACAAAACTTATGTATTAAAATATTTATAGATGCTTTTTGAAATCAATATGTTGAACACATCTTATGAAATAAAAGGGATGCAAATTTTAGCAAGTTCTAAATTAAAAGTTTTAAATATTCAAAGTTGCAAAATTAAAAAGTTTTACATTACATCCAAAGTTCCAATTCAGGTTTTTCAAAAAATGCAAGTTTTGAAAGTTATTATGGATTGCATGGGTATGTGCAGGATCATCATGGGAAAAACATGCCCTTAACTGGTGAAAAATTCAGAAAAATAAAAGTTAGGAAACTTGATGTAAAAATTTGAATCAACTATCTATATTATTTCAAAAATACGTAAGAATAGAATTTGTAGAAAATTAAATGTAGTTTCTAAACTACTAGGTTTATTTTTATTTTTTAAAAATCTATTTTGTGAAAATTGGAAATTTCAATGCAGTAGTACTTAAATTTTAGGGAAAAAAATAAATAGGTGTCCATTTGACCACCCTAACCACAATAAAATGTTAATATTTTTTTATAATATTTTAGATATAAGTAGAGGATTCATGTCTAGATGTGATGCATATTTTTATAATTTTTCCAAGTAAATAATTAATTATGATTTATTTTTTCAAATTTTAAAAAATATAAAAAATCATTTGTTTGACCACCTTAACTTGGTCAAAACTTCATGATTTTTTTTTTTTAAATCCTATAGTATGTGAAGGATAGAATGTGACACATGTTTCAGATTCAAAAAATGTGATACTGTTTGAAAGATATAGATGTTTTTCAATCAGCCTATGAATAAGGATTTTAGTCGTAATTCAAATAGAAAATGAATAATAATTATTTATTAAATTTAAAGTAAATCATAATTTATATTGGTGGAAATATAATATTATCCTTCAAAAACCCTTTTTGTTTCATCAATTTTGGGTAAAAAAAAGTTGTTAGCCACATACCCTACACATACCCATCATATCGCCACTTTTTGGCCCATCATGATCCTGCACATACCTGCATGTAAACCGATGATAAAGCTATATAAAAGAAAATATATTTTTTTACCGAGTGTTAGACTTGGTTTTTAAATTACCAACAACCTTTTGTGGAGTTTTGAAAACTTAACTCTTAAATTTGGTAGTGAGATTTTATCAAATCATTGATGTGGGTTAATAAATCTATTCAAACTATCGAGGATGAAGTGAAGCCTAGTCATATCGATACCTTCATAAAAGTTAATAACCACCTTTCAAATGCCGACTACGAATGAAAATGGGAAAATTTGTGAATCAAAGCTTGGCTATCAACACTTTTATGCACATTAACAACTCTACTCAAAGTGTCAATGTAGGTTATGCATTGTGTTTGAAATATTGATGAAATATCATATTTGGAAGTTTTGTGTTAGTTGTTAACTCCTCCTTAGAGACTGATGATGAAGGGAAAATTAAGTCTAATCAACTCTTTCATCCAAGTTATTAGCTTCCTTTGAAGTTCCAATATAGAATAAAACTAAATGAATGATTTCATAATGGAGATGCCTATTGAAAATGAATCAAGTTTAAAGCTATTATCAAAGCCACAATGAAGTGATTGAAAGTTTGGAAATCACTCTCAAAATGTTGACAAGAAAGGTGAAAGATAGCAAAGTGAGGTAGTTATTATAACCACCCCACAAGTTAGTACCTAAACCGAGACTGGAGCTTTGATGAGTGTCTATAAAATATATTGGAAATAGCATTTTCATCATATGTTGCAATTTAATGCACCAATATACATGTGTGTGTTAGAAATATCTAATCCTCAATTGGAGGATTTTTTCCCCCATGTGAGTTTTTGGGTGTCTTCCATGCATTGAATCATAATAAATTGCTTTCACCTCATAATGTCATTCTTCCTCCACCTATGCTATTGTTACCTGCTAGCAATAAATATGTTAGGTGAATTTGAATTTCAAATTTTGAACAAGAAAAATAAGAAAAAAGGAATGTAACCATGTGTATTAGGAGTAGTAGTAATTTTTTGTATTGGAGGAAGACCCTACAACAACAAAAGAATGTGCAGCTAAGAACAAGGAGACAACAATAGTGCATAGTTAGGAATGTTAAGCAGAAATAGGGAATGAATAGCAGAAATTACAAAACATCAGTAAGCATTAGTTTAAGTGTTTGAATAGTTTTAGGTATTGGATAGTAGTCCAAAGTCTCTATTAAACATTTTGTATTGCTAAACATCATGTACTTTGTAATTTTTGTAATTTTGAAAGCAAGAAGGAATATATATGAATATAGTTTTTTGTGTCATACAATTTGTTGTCTCTGTGCACTATGTTTGTTATTTTTGTGTTATGTCCATCACCCTATCATACTAGTGACTTTGCACTTGCTGCACCCCTACCTGCCAAGAAGTGGTATGATATCCCTATTTTTTTGGGTAGTTTGTTATTGTGGGTGTGTTTAGGAAATCCCTATTATTCTAGGCATTAATCTATGGGTGCTGCCACAATAGTAGTTTACACTTTCTGGGAGATCCCAATTTTTGCTAAAATAACATATTTTTAGAAAATATAATGATTTAAGCCTTGAAAATTTGCATTTAAAGGATAATAATTGAAGACGGTTTGATCAAACCAACTTATACCAAGCCCCCTTGGATAGAACCTCACTAGTTTTAAACCATACCTATAATGGAGTCTCCTTTACACCTATCCAAATGTTGATAAAAAATCACTTTTGATTTACGTTTTGGGGGATCAAATGAATTCATTTAATTTTTTTTTTGTAAGTATGTAGTCCTTATTATAAAATTCCAAAAAAGTATAATTTTAATTAAATTAAATTTGATTAAATTATATTTATTTTTTATTTCTTCTAAATGTACGTTTTTCACCAAAAATCAAGATCTTTATTTTTGAAAGAAGAAAAAACAAGTTTTATAGGGACCCAAAACCACAAAGTTTACAAACTAAAGATAATATCGTTAAAGATACCAAAAGTAGAAAGGTTGTAAAAACAACAACAAGAAAAGTCCATAACCACTAAAAAGGCCAGTGAAGGCCACAAAACTGAAAAACTAGATAAAATGCCAGTAACAACTGAATTTGGATCTTTAACAAATCTGTAGTCTCACCTTTCAGCTCATTCATATCCTGAAGCCCCCTCTTTAAGATCTGAACCATCTGGGTAGTAGGGTGTGCTTTCCTTTTAGAGTTGGCACGGGTCCTTTTTGAAATACCTTGATCCTCGTTCTTGCTTTCCTTGTTCTCTTCCAGATCAACAACCAACGAACCTTGTTGCATTTTTTTCTAGCTTTTCAAACATAACATTGATGATGATGGAACTGTGCCTAGCCATTTTATGATTTTTTTCCACAACGGTTTTCATGTTATTTTTTATTTTGACCATTTCAGCTTCCAGATACTTACACTTATTGTCAATGTCACCTTCTCCCATTCTAGTACTGTTCTTTTTCCGTTTTCCTTCTTCATTGCTGAGAGTGGCCAAATTCAGTTCCAATTTCTTCAACTTACTATACAAAGCCCTATTTCTTTGATAAAGACCATTAATTTCTTGATAGGCCCATTTTAAAACCTTGAAAATGTCACTAATGCCATTTCTTGCAGAGGAAAGAATGTCTCCAGAGTGAACATGTGGAAAAATCAAGCTCTTTGTTATGCACATTTGGAAAAATAGAAGATTATCAATTTTTTTTTGAAAAATATGAGTGCACAAGATATTCAAGTCCTTGATTCAACAAAACAAACTTGAATTTTGATACATACAAAAGAAGTTATGTGTTATACCATTCGCCTATGTTTGAATTGTAATTGGTTTGACTTCAAATTTTGATTAAGGAAAAAATATTCAATAAAACACTATGAAACCAATTGGAAGCACTAGATATAGTAGTTAAAAATATAAATTCATATAACTTAGAATTTTATCCTTCATGGAAAAGAAATTATGTGTTATACAGTGAGTGAAACTCCTTAGAAATGGTGTTTACTAAAAAAAACTAGTTTTTGAAAGAGATGGAAAAATAAGTGCAATTTGATTCCAAAATTTTTGAAAAAAAATATATTTAGAATCTACAAAAAATTGTTACAAATCACTAGTTTGCATCATCTTCAAATTCCTTACGGTTTAGCTGCTATAGGTGTTAGAAATTTTTTTTGACAAAAAAGGTATCTAAGAATGCAAAAAACTAAAAAAGGACTTGGAAGTAGGACTCATTCACCACCCATGGAAAATGATTCCACTTTTTAATTTTGAATATTCAAAGGTGGAATTTGGAGCTTTTAGACTGCACTTTGCTTTCTACAGGTGTCCACTTTGAAAATCTGATTTTCGAACCTAAAAGTGAGTTTTTGTTGATATTTTGAGTTGGAAAATGAAGAGAAGACTTTAAAAAATTAGCAACTGGATTCTTAATAATTTCAAGGCTTCCATAATGTCTAAATCTACAAACACACAAGAAGAGAAGAACAAATATTGGATGTTAGGGCACGCGGGTTTTCTTTGGTCAAACCCGTTTTAGGTAATTAAACAAAAATAGAGAAAGAATGTAATGAAGCATGTAACAATGGAGTTGATTACCATGCCATGATGATTAATCTTGATTTTCTCTAGCAATAGATGAATACTCAGCCCTTGAGTGTCTTTGGAAGCTAACTTGGTGACTTGCAATGATGAAACCCTAGCTTGCTTCACTTGAAAGAGAAGATAGATGATGAATGAGTTATGAATGAGTCAAGAGATTGAATGGGGGTTCAAATCAATGGAAAAACACTTATTTATACACAATTATTCCTTAACAACCCAATAATACATCATCATAGACTGACATAAGGTATTTTTAAATAAAAACCTAAAAGAAATTTTGTTCGAATTTGGAGCCAAGAGGGACTCATTCGCCACCCATGGTGAATGGATCACACCTTAGGCTTGCAAGTGGGTGTTGGGAATTAAGTTTCATTTAATGTTATTTTCTAGGTTTACATTCAAAAATACACTTAATTAAGCCTTATAACTTGGGAATAGAGGGGTCATGTAAAGCATAAGGGTGTAAATAGTGAAAACAAGCTGAGAAAAGCATGAAATCTTGTTACAAGGATTTACAATAGTTTAAAATAGGACTTGATAAAGATAAAAATATAATTTTTAGATGAATTATAATGAGAAGAGTCCAAAAAAGTGTAGAAATGTGTCACAACACTTCACAACCCCTTCACAAGACACCAATAAATGCATTTTAAAGGGCCCAAGACCTAGTGTGGATGTGAAAAAAAAAATATCACAACACCAAATCAAGGCTTTCTTAAGTCCATTTTATCATCAATTATTCCCCAAATCAGGAAAATTTCCTTTTTCTACGATACATTTAGCCCCCACTTTAGTGAGAGAATGAACTTGCTTCAAACTCACACTAAAGTAGACATTCAAGAGTGATCCGAGTGTACAAATGCAAATGACAAAGATCAAGAAGGCAGTCAAGCCTCCAGGATCCAAGATCCTAAACTTCAAACCATCAAGATACATAATTATGCAATGGTAAGAACTAAATGAAAGAAGAATGAGGTGGATAAATGATGCACTCACTTTGGGGCCATGGAACATTAGTTATCCCAAAGAAGTGGTTTAGTGAGAAAGTCATGTCAATGTGTTAACTTCGAATCGTATAATGAGAAATTCATGTGAGTGTGTTGGCTTCCCATTACACTAACCATTCCAAAGTTATGCCACTTATAACATTGATAAGGCACCACAATGTAATTCTTTTGTAAATATTTTTGAATATGTAAAGAATTTTGCTAAAGGGGATTTTGCTTATTTAAGGTCTTCTTAGAGAGTATTGTGCCTAATGTCTCTAAGAGAGGACAAATCAAGGTTGTCAGATCATTATCCATGGGATGCCTCATTCACATCAGGCCACTTCAGTTGATCACACTCTTGGAAGGCATGAAAACCAATGACACAACCAATTAGAGGACACGCCACAAGAAAAAGTAAATAACACCATGAAATTTGCAAAAAGATGTTGTCTATGTATGTCCCCACTTTAAAGTGGTTGCTACACACTATTACTATGAGCAATTTCTTTAGAGTGGAAGAGAAAGAAGAATACATGAGAGCGTATTCAGAACACCCTATGCCAATTCATATGTTTTTGATAAGATGCAACATGAAGAAAGGGAGTATGTCACATGCAATTCAATCTTAAGACATGTCGTCCACATCCCAAGCTTGATCTTTTAAGTTCATGAATGTTAACGATTAACCAAAAGAGACAACAAAAAGTGAAATATGGGGATAAGGCTATCAAACCTCTTGCCCCAACTTGGTGTAGGACAAGGGTGAGCTTGAAATGGATGATGGTATGTTTCCCCTTGTGATGGATGCAGAACATGAAATAGTGAGTATGTGTTTATCCTACAACTATTACATGGCAAGGAGAAGCAACTAATGTTATTTATTTGGATAAAGAAACTTGAAGTTCCTGCTTGATTGTATTTGATTATATATACTTTGTTATTTATGTGTGCAATTTCATTGTAACTTGGTTAGTATGAAACATTATTCGTAGGTGGGTAAAGGATAAGTTTGGGTTGTGTGAACCCTAGATTTACATTATTTCAATCCATGACCACCAATTAGTTTAATTAGTCAGTTCAAAACAAGAAAACCCAAGATTCCTATGAAATAATAAATCATGTTTCAAAATGCATAAAAATTACAAGATAAACTAAAGCATATAAAACATGAAGTAAATCCTATTTCATATTGGATTGGTGCTTCTATGGAAAGAAGCCCTTTCCCAATAATTTTCTAAGCTCCATGATGAATATGATTTGAAAATGCTATGAAGATGGGCAAAATTAGCTCTCAATTTAAGAGAGTAACTTTGCATGAAGGTTGTGGAATTGTGGAGGATTTGAACAATAGAGAAGCTCTCTATTTATAGAATATAATGATAGAAGAATTCCAAACATGGAGGATGTGGGACTAAAAACAAGCCAATGAAAAGAGGCCTCTTGTCAACTTGTGATAGGATGAGGAATGAGCACATTTTTGTCAATGTACCAAAGAGGGGGAGATTCAAATTTGAATTTGAGAGATAAATGCTGAGTGGGGGAAATGTAAGAGCTTATTAATTGCTTTGTTGGATGTACATGTCCACTTGATTTTGAATTCAAACTTGAGGGAATATTTCTCAAAGATTCCATGTTGAGAGAAAATGATGAATTAATAAATCAATTAAAATGTTTTATTGGTGCAAGTGGGAAAAGCCAGAGGATGTGAAGGGTGGTTAGATTAGATTAACTGGGATTAGATTAACCTAGATGATGATTAGGTGATTTTGACCAATTTGATTTAAATACTTTGATTTATTTAAATCAAAAAGGGATGAAAGGTGATTTCAGACTTAATTAAATAAAGTTTTGATTTATTTAATCAAGGAGGGTGATGTTAGGATCAAGTTGATTTATTTAATTTAAATTGGTGACTTTAAGAGATTGACCAAATAAACTTGATTTATTTGATGAATGGATGAATTATGACCTAATCAAATGCATGATGTCAATTTCATGTGTCTACATTTTTCCCCTCTTTGAAGCAATGTAGTTGCGTTGGTTCAAAGAATAATCTTACTGCAATCAATTTTTTTATTTATTTAATTTATTGGATGCCCCAGTGGAAGGAGGTACACTAGTACATCGCCCCCTCGAGAGATTGAGAGAAAAGATTTGATTTGAGGGTTGATTTCACAATAAAGAGGTTCAAAATGGATAGTTATGGATGATGATGTAAATGAGATGGTTTTAAGATGCTTAGAATAACCAATCTATATTACCCTAAACATCTTAAATGATGATGTAATGTGTGTGAGATGGATGAGATGGATGATGTGATATGCTACGATTATGTAATGGATGTTTTATGTAAATATATGATTTATGAGATGCTTAGACTAAAAAATCTATGTTATGATGATGAACATGCATGTGAGATGATATGTTGTATGCTAATGATTTGTGGATGCAGGATGGATGCATTGATGATGATGATTAACTATTCATGATGTGATGTTAGTGCGGAAAAGAAGACATTAGATGATGACAAGAGGATCCAACAAGCCAACTTTATAAGAGATGATGATGACAGATAAATGATTTGCTTATCAAGGATTGGGATTTTAAAAGGGCTACTTACCTTATGTTTGATTACACATGTAGATACGATGCATCAAGGTATAAAGAACCAAGATGGCGTTGTACCTAGTGTGATGGACTTTGAATCGACAAGCAAATAGGAGTATTCTTGTTCACACTTGACATATAGAAACTTTTCTAGGACGTACATAACAAAGCAAGTATTCACCAAGTTATTTTACAAGAATGTCCAACAAGCACAATAGACAAAAGATAATGATCGTTTCCCCATTCCTATCTCTCTAAATCCTTTGTTTAGATATCATTGAGAGGTCCTTGGAATGAGAATATTAAGATAAATCAAAAGAAAAGATCAAGTGCGCAAACAAGCCAATGTTCTTCATACCTCTATCCAAAGGGATTTGTTTTGATAGGATAAGAATCCAATGTGATATCCAAAATGATTCCCATTGTCAGAACGATATATCCTAGGACATGCATTGTATACGATGATGATGGGTTGATAAGTTGAATGATAGATTGTGAATATAAGGTTGACTAACATGTTTGCGAATGATCAATATTTTGATTTTGCGTTTAACGGTTTGTTGTTTCAATTTTGATTTTACAATTGAAGCTTGCTTTTGCTAATTGTTGTGATTGTTTCTGTTTATGCTGCGAAAGGATGAAGGTGATGATCAATTTATTATGGATGATTGATTATTTCGAGTGCAAGTGAAATGAGATGGATGGATTTTTTCAAATATTTGGATGTTTTTGATGTTTTTGCAATGTTTTGAGGCTGTTTTTGGATTTTGATGTTTTTCAGATGTTTTTGGATTTTGATGTATTTTTGAATGTTTTTAGGATTTTGATTTTTTTTTAATGTTTTTTGGATTTTTATGTCTTGGGGGCTGATAAAAGATGTCCCTTTCCTACGTTTGAGCTCAAAGACGACATAGTTAGGATGCCATGTTTTTGATGTTTTCTATTTTTGACTTGTTTTTGGATTTTTTGATGTTTTGGATATTTTTGGATTTTTGCATGATTTTGATGATTTGGATATGGATATGATATCAGTGCTCTATTTGAGATTTTGTTGAAGACCAAGCTAAGGTTGAATGATTGAATCGATGGATTGATAATGATGATAACATTGTTGATGATACACAACAATGTAAGGATTTGATTGATCAGGATTGATGATGATAACATTATTGAGGATGCACAAAAATGCAAGGATTGATTGATCAAGATTGATGATGATAACATTGTCAAGGATACACAACAATGCAAAGATTTGATTGATCAAGATTGATGGTGATAACATTGTTGAGGATGCACAACAATGCAAGGATTGATTGATCAAGATTGATGATGATAACATTATTGGGGATGCACAACAATGCAAGGATAGTGTTAAGCAACACAATGATTGTGAAGGATATCCCAAGATTATGGATTGATTGGATTCTATTGATCATGATTGATGAAGCTTGATTTGGAACAAAATTTGTTTGAATGATTTGATGTGACATTTGAAGTACAAATTAGATATGACTGATAATGATTGTTTGGATTGATATTTGATGAAAGATGAAGCTTGATAAAGAATGTCTTCTCATCAAAGTATGGCATGGGCTAGTGATTTGGATTTTTTCTCACAAGTGGTGGACCAATTTTATTTCACGTTTTCAAATGTTCGGATCACCACATAAGGTAGAGGATATAGATCAAGATTTGTTCTAAAAGAAAGATGTAAATATCTTCCCTCAGTGTCTAGCAATGTATGGAATATCATGGGTGGATGCTTAGATAGGTGTATGGATGGATGGCTATGGTAAGCATGCAGTGGATGGTAAGGATTATCTTGCTATAAGATAAGGTGTTTAGATAAATAATTCTTATTTGGATAATGCTTCATGGCTCAGATAATTTTGGATAGGATAGGATGAATGAAAACGACCCATGTCAAGATGTTTACCATAAGCAAGTGTAAAGTATGCCCCAAACTTTCATCAAGATCAAGATAACTTGGATGATGGATGGAGATGGATGAAAATGGATTGGATAAATGGTTCATGGATGAATGGATTTATTATGGCTGCGATAGATGGAATGTTGGCTTTATTACAGATGGGATGAGATGCTTTCATCTGAACTGGCATACATAGATGCTCGATTTTACACATGATGCTTGTTTTCTAGGTTTTCATCATGGTACTTATCCAAAGCACCACCATAATGGAATTCACTAGGGGAAATTTTTTTTCTTTACTGTTTTCAATTCTTTTTATGATTTTTTTGGATTTTCATATTTTTTTTAATTTTTTCAAAAGATTTTAAGCTCATGTTGAATCATAAGGTGTTGTTGATGTAGATGCACCTATCATAATGTTCCATTGATATCCTACTTGAAGAAGTTGCTTTGCTATGATACATGCACTTGAATGCAACTTTTGAGATTCTCGATCTGCTTTATTGATATCGAGGTTAACTATGTCTTTGTGCGCACATCACAATAGACTGCCTTCAGAATCCTTATGTTGAAGGGTCATTTCTAATACATGGTCAATTTGAGAATTGGATATCATGTGTGGAGGCGTGGATGGAGTGTGTTTAGGTATAAGAGATGGATTAGTTGACAGTTTGGAACCTTTGACTCTCCAAACTTGGAAAGATGAACAATAATTGGTGGATATGGAAGTGTGCATGGAATTAGGACCAATTGCTTGATACACTTTGTACGTCGCTTGAAAAGCTTGATTTTTCTTTTGTGGAAATCTTTGATGGATACTTTTCCCTTTTTCATTTTTCCCCATAGTTTCTTTGACTAATGGAGTTTGATAGGGATGATCTTTCTTTGTATTCTTTGGTATCCATTTGTATTTGATTTGTCCATTATACTTTCGAGCTCCTTTTTCTTTGATAACATTCTTCATACTTTGATTCAATTCTTTATTTTGACATTGGTCCCAATTCATTAATGGGGTGATGGGTGGATGAAGATTCTTGACGTGGCTGGTTGTAGTATTGACACTAGTTTCATCATAAGGACTCTTCGTGCTCCCTATGTTGATGCTAGCATTAGATAAAGTTGCCCCCATTATGGTGGAAATATTACCTTCATGCTATTCTAAGAGCTCTTGTTTAGAATGCATTCTCTGATAAATGACCACCACTGATGATATTAGAATTTGCTACTCTGCTAACTCCAAAATATCATGTTTTGTTTGACATTTTTCCTTGAGTGGATATTGCTGGATATCTTCATACATGATGTCGTCAGTCTGAATTTGGGATATATCTAATACTGATGTTGACAACTTAGTTTGATTGTAGGAATCGATAACCTGCTCTTTCTATGTAATAATGTTAGGAGTAAAAGAATCTTGTTTTGAATGAATATTATCTACATGTCCATCCAAAGAAATCATCTCATGGGTAGATGGAGGAGTATGTGAGCTATATGGATATGATCATTATCTGTCACATCCTATATAGATAGGAGAGTTTCCTTTAAATCATTGTAATATCTTGGAGATATGAATTCTTGATCTTGAATGATTTCAAAATTGCTTTCAACATGCTTTGGATCAAGTTCTTGACATGGGTCAATTTCAAAGGATGGATTACTTGTAAAGGGTTCTTGGATGGGAAGCGGCTCAATATCCTCTTGATCTTTGAGTGAATTTAGATCAAGTCTTGAGTTAAAGATTCCTTCAATATCAGCAATCATGAGGTCGAAGGATGTCAATATGTCTTGAAAAGGACCATTGCTAGACTTTGGTGAGAGATGCTAATCATGCTTTAGAATAAATTTTTGAGATATGTTCTCTAACGCTTTAGGTGATGTAGAGACATTTTCAACATGATCATTAGTCAATGGATGGTTGATTATAGGATCAAATAATGTTAACAGTCCTTTGAATGGATCACTAAAAAATGGCTCTTGATGTATGTTGATTTGATCTTGGATGAGGTAAAAACATCTTCCATGTGTTTTTTGATGGATAGGTCTTGATCATGTGATCGTTGACTTGGATTGATACATGGAGTCGTTAACATTTTGCTGGGATTTTGAACAACATTTGCTTGTTGGGCTTGGTATTGGGATTGAGCTTGTGCTTCAACTTGAACTTGGGCTTGTACTTGTTGGGCTTGTAGTGCTTGTTGGGCAACTTGAGTAGCTTGTATAGCTTGCTGAGTAGCTAGTTGTGCAGCTTGTCAATTTTGGTTTTGTTGGAGTTCCTTCTGATAAGCAGCCTACTGAGCAGCTTGTAACACAATGTTGTATTGGTTTGATGTGTTTGGTTTGGGTGGTGGTGGTGGCTGATGAGCTCAGGATATGCTCATAATTTGAGTATCATGATGTATTTTTAATATCTCTAGTTTTATTGCTAGTGGATGTTTTAACTCTTATATTAAAGACTCTTTATCTGAAAATGGGTAGTATCTTGTAGCAATATATTCCTACATTCCTGCAGCCTAACATCTCTATGTGTCTTATTAATTACCCTATTTGACTTCCTGAAAGACTGATATAATACATGTGGTTTTTGAATAATGGGATAGATTTAATATGTGATTAATGGATGAATCGTGCTTGTTTTCCACACATGTTTTCTTTTGCTTATGTTGTCGTGTGCATCATAGTTTGTTGAAGGGAGCATGAATGAGTCAAGCGCAATAGACTTCGGCCTTCTAGTAAAGTCCATTTGCAGCACGATGTTGAGGAAGTTGTTCCAATGAGGATTCTTTGGCCAGGTCGTTGGGAAGAAACTTTAATGATCATTTAATCTAGAAAGAATGGAATGTTAAATCTTTTCCCTAGATCGGGTTCAATGGATATGCTTTCATTTATGAGAAGTTTGTTCCTCGGTTTCAGGATATATTTATGTCCATGACTTTCTTTGTTAGAGTTAGTTAGTTGTTTTTTTTGGTTTAAATAAGTTCTCCTCCTGCGTGAGTGAGCAATCAGAGTATGTAAAAGTTAGTATTATTAAGAAGAGAAGGTTTTCTTGTGTTAGTTTTCTTATGAGCAGAATAATGTACATCATTCCTAGTTTATGAATAAAAGCTGATGAAGTTCTGAGTTCAATTCTTGCATAACTAGTTGATGCTTGCTAAGGGGGCCCACTTAGTAAGTATTTGTAGTTAGTTAGTTAATTGTTTATTTTTTGTTGATCATAAGTTAGATTTCATTCTTGAAGTTTCAGTGCAAACTTAGTCTTATATTGTTCCTTCAGCATCGGGAATCCATCCCTGTGTTTGTTCCTGCAGCATAAGGCCAGTTCATAGTTTCTCTCTCTGTTATAGTCTTTATGATTTCTACTTTGATTAAGTTTAGAAGGCTCTACATTACATTCCTGTAGCACAAGTAGAATTCCTTTCACACATTTATTCCTAGTAAATTGTGACTGAAACTGTCCCTTAGTGCACATACAGTGCTGCTCCATTTCAAGCATACGTTCCCTGGTTTGAAAAAGAAAACGAACAACCATAAGAAGATGTTAGTCACCTATTGGAATGTCCAATTCCTAGGTTAGGATTTTTCATGACTTTTATATCCTTTTGTGGCCACGACCATTTTTGGCACCATTTTCAGGGATGGTGTCAAGCTAAGAACCCATCATAAGTCATTGTTAGTAGTAGTTTAGTCTGTTATTCAAGCATTTTCAAAATTCTTTTAATTCACCATTCATCCTATTGCATGCATAGAAGAAGAGATACTCTGGGAAGATTCCTCCTTGACCTTCTATTCATTGATAACAATCCTGAACTAGCTTATAATCTATTTGAGGAAGAAGGAGACCAAGGTATTAATCCATTTGTTGCAAACCTGTTTGTTGAATTGCCATTTGACTCAACTGACGAAGAACTTGAAGAAAATCCATTTTCTCTAATACTCCATCAAGCAAATATGGCACAAAATCCACCTAATCAACCTCCTACTTTTGAGTTTCCCATCATTGCCCAACAAGATAATGATAACCTTAAAAATATTCCATCTGCATTGCTTCCCAAGTTCTATGGACTAGTTACAGAGGACTTGGACACTTTGTTGTTTGAATTTGAAATCCTTTGTTGTAGCTATGATTACTCTTCAGATGCTCATAGGCTGAAGTTGTTTCCTACTACTTTGAAAGAAGGATCTCTAAGATGGTTCATGACTTTGGGAAGGGTTGTTGTTGATAGTTGGGCAGCCATGCAAAAATTTTTTATTGAGAAATACAAGGAATACTGTAAGAGTGGTAGTAAGGGAGATGATATATTTAGAATTCAACAAAAGGAGGATGAAAGTCTGAAAGACTATATCTCAATATTCTTGTTTTCCCTGAAAAAGAATTCAGACCATACACTCAATGAAGAATCTTAGAAACTACTCTTCCTAAGAGGAATCAATTATACCTATATAGATGCTCTGGACCTGATGGAAGGAGAAGATATAACCCAACTGCCTTGGGATGATATCAAGAAAATATGTCTCAACTACTCTCAAGCAAATACTAAGAAGGGTAGAGGTCATCAAGCCGCAGTGGGAAAGTCTTCTACTAATGGAGTTTCATGGATGGAGATCACAAATTTTCTATTTGACTTCAAGCACGATATCGTAAACAATATGGCTACACAGTTGGATACTATGCAAGCTAGAAAGAAACATGAGGAAGCCGAAGCAATCTTGGCTAAGTTCTGTCCAAATTGTAGATAGAAGAGACATGACTGCAGATGTAAGATGGTGGCTAACCTAGAGGCTAAGCAATTACCTACTGACTTTAAGATGGTAGAAGGTGATGATGATCAAGTATTCTTCGTCACACAAAGATGACCATGGGTTCAAAGAAAAGGTATGCCTCAAGACCCTTTGACTTTTGGTAATCCTTATTCTAATTACAATAACCAATGGCAACTTACATATGGCCCAATACCACCTTGGAATACTTCTCAACTTCACTGGCCTAGCTATCAAAATCCTCAATGGAAATCTCCTTAAGGAGGTTGGCAGCAGCCACATGGACAATGGACTCCACCCCCAGGTAACTGGCAGCAGAATCCTCAATGGAGAAGTCCATAGCAATGGCATAACCAATCTCCTGGCTCCCTGCAGCTTCAACAGCCACAACATCCGACTCTCATGCCACCTCCTATAGCACCTACAACAAATACTGGCCCTCCAAAAAAAACCCATATGCCTGTTCAACCATTACCAAACCCTAATAATAACAAGCAACAACAACAACAGCCTATGTATTTTGTAGAAGCCAATCAGTATCCAGCTTATGCCTTGAATATTCATGATATCCATCTCAGATCTAGAACCACACTTCCTACTCCACAGTCGCCTGTAATTACAAAAATTCTAGATTCTGCATCTGAACAACCTATTGATCTTGTAAAACATATACCTGTGTTAGATACTGTCTCTAAGAAACATGTCCTGCAGCATCAGGCCAAACTTCCTTTTCCTCAGAGATTGCAAATTATTACATCCAAGTTTATGGAAGAGCCTACCTTTGATATTTTGGATTAGCTGAAAAATGTACATATTCAAATTCCCCTTTTTCAAGCCATTAAAGATGTCCCAATTTATGGAAAAGCCATTAAGGACGTCTTTTTAAATAAACCAGGAAGAAAGAAAAAGGATCCCCAAACCATCCATGTTCTACGACAGTTAGCAGATATTATATTGGGGAAGATAGTTATTCCAAAATATATTGACCCTGGGAGTCCTATGGTACAAATAAATATTAATGGCCAAATAGTGAAAAATGTTTTGATAGACCTTGGTGCAGCCATCAATGTAATGACCAAGTATACAATGCAGTGTTTGAAAATCTCAACAATTCGATCTACACCTACTGTCCTGCAGCTTGCTGATAGTTCCACAGTAAAACTTGATGGAGTGGTAGAAGATATCATTGTCACCCTTGAGTTTTAGGAATACCCAACAGACTTCACCATATTGTCCACTAAGGCAACTTTGGGAGGATATCCTATTATCCTAGGAAGACCATGGTTAGCTATAGCTGATGCTTTTATAGGATTTCATTTAGGAGATATGAAAATTTTTGATGGTCAGTCAAGAAAGAAATTGGCTTTATATCCACTTACCCAACCTCAGCCAGACTTGTCACAACTAGTCTGGCGAGATTTAAGAGAGGAAACTGAAGAAGTTAATTCATTGGCCCACCTAATGATGCTGCAACCTAATCCATTTTCACAACTCCAGAGTGAGGATGCCATGCTTTTACACATTTTATAGACCAACCCTTGTCTGAGTAGCCTATCTGTTGCAGATAGTTGTCTTCAGAAGTGTTTGCTACAACAACTACATTATGAGAGCCTGCCACCTGAATCTCCTACAGTTTACCCTAACTTGCTTCCACATGAAATACATACACCACCTTTTTCAGCAACCTCCATGAATGATCTTACTAAGCAAGTAGAAGTGTCTCTAGGCCGCTGTCTGAATATCAATAATAAACTGCCTCAATCTCAATAAGCTGCCCTAGTTACAATGTTGCAAGATCAACACAAAGCTTTCGCATGAGATTATGGGGATATGAAGGGAATAGATCCTTGGCTCTATAATCATAGGATCTAAATTAAGGAAGATTTTTTACCTAGTTTACAACCTCAAAGGAGGATAAACCCAACACTCAGGGAAATAGTTAAAACAGAGCTCCAAAAATTGATTGATGATGGTTTTATCTACCCCATTTTAGATAGCCAGTGGATTTTTCCATTGGTGATTGTCCCTAGAAAAGGTGGAAAATGGAGAGTTTGTGTAGACTACATGGAGCTGAACACAACTAAAAAGGATCACTTTCCATTGCCATTTGTTGACCAAGTACTAGACTCATTGTCTGGGAAAAAGTATTTCTCCTTTTTGGATGGATATAGTGGCTATAATCAAATTAGAATCGCCCCTGAGGATCGAGAAAAAATACCTTTTACCAGCCCATGGGGTACTTTTTCCTACTCTGTCTTACCTTTTGGACTGTGTAATGCACTTGCAACATTTTAAAGGGTAGTGATAAGTATTTTTGCTGATATTTCTCATGATTCTATGGAAATCTACATGGATGACTTCACTACTTATGGAGTTACTTATGAAGAAGCATTAGCCAATTTGGAAAAAGTGTTGAAAAGATGTCAGGAGCAAAATTTGTTTTTGAATAGTGAGAAATGCTTCACGGTGATGTAAGAGGGAATTTTTTTAGGCCATCATGTCTCTCAGGGAGGAATTTAGGTTGATTCTACAAAAATAGAAGTTATTCTAACCTTGCCAACACCTACAAAACAAAAGGATATAAGAAGTTTCCTAGGACATGTTGGATACTATAGAAGATTTATCAATGATTTCAGCAAAATAGTCAGTCCATTATATGCCTTATTGACCAAGGATTCTAAATTTCACTTGACTGAAGCCTGTGAAAAATATTTCCTATATCTTAAGAACCTACTTACTCAGACACCTGTTCTTCAAGGACCAAAGTGGAGTCTACCCTTTCATATACACACATATGCTTCTGATCATGCCATAGGGGCAGTTCTAAGATAGAAAGAGAATTCCATTGAACATGCTATATATTTCATTAGCAAAAACCTTCAAGGCTCTAAACTAAACTATACTGTCACCAAGAAAGAATTGCTAGTAGTAGTGTATGCCCTGAACAAGTTTAGGCATTATGTCACTAGTTACCAAATATTTTTTCATACAGATCATGCAACAATAAGGTACCTCATGAATAAGCCTACCATATCTGGTAGATTAGCAAGATGGATCCTATTGTTACAGGAATTTGATATCATAGTTATTGATAAGCCAGGCTGAGCTAATGTGGTGGCAAATTTATTGTTAAGACTTCAAACACCTATACCTGACACTCCTGAGGTAATTGATGATAGCTTCCCTGATGAACATTTATTTTTTATTGCTACTCAAACTCCATGGTATGCAGATATTGCAAATTATTTAGCAGCCAAAAAAATTCCAACACACTTCTCACCAAAGGAAAGGCAATTGCTGGTTGAGAAAAGTTTTAACTTTTCATGGATTGCAGACTATTTATTTTATACAGGACCTGACCAAGTCATGAGAAGATGTGTGAGGGAGGATGAGACCTATGACATTTTGCATGCCTATCATGATGAGCCATGTGGAGGACACTTTGTATCCAAGAGAACATATATGAAAGTGCTTAATACATGATATTACTATCCCACACTACACAAAGATGTTGTAGCCTATGCCAGGAAATGTGACAGATGTCAATGTATGGGGAGCCCAATAAGGTATGATGAAATGCCCCTGCATCCACAAGTGGTAGTCAGTCCATTTGACAAATGGGGCATGGATTTTGTTGGGCCTATTGATCCTCCATCCAATGGGAAATCATATATTTTGGTGTGTACCGATTATGTAACTAAGTGGGTGGAAGTAAGAGCAATGACACATGCCAGTGACAATAAAGTTGCCGAGTTCCTGTACGAGCAGATTTTTACTCAGTTTGGAGTCCCAAGGGAACTTGTTACTAATCAAGGAGCTTAGTGTACATCCAATTTAATCACTACATTGATGAATTATTATAATATCAGGCATAAAAAGTATAGCCCCTATCACCCTCAAGCTAATGGTCAGGCAGAGGTTACCAATAGAGAAATTGAGGCAATCCTTACAAAGACAGTCCAATTACATAAGAAGGATTGGAGTAGTCACCTTCCTGAAGCAGTCTGGACCTATAGAACAACATGGAAAACAACAATAGGGTTTACTCCTTTTGAGTTACTCTATGGTAATACTGCCATGCTGCCAATTGAGTTTGAGCATAGGACTTTAAGGAATGCTCTTGAGTTTAACATTGATATTTCTGAAGCTCAAAAGGAATGCCTCCTACAGCTGAATGCATTGGATGAGCTAAGGAAAGCTACCCTGCAGTATACTGAAATTGTCCAATAGAAAAGAAAGAAATGGCATGACAATCATATTCGAACTAAGCAAATTTCTGCCGGTGACTGGGCGCTGCTCTATGACTCTAGATACAAAGAAAATCAAGGTAAACTAACCACATGATGGCTTGGTCCTTGTTAAATAGAAAATGTATTTGAAAATGGCTTAGTGCAGTTAACCACAATAGATCTAGTTCGATTCAAGCAACTGGTTAATGGACATCATCTTCGGTTGTATCATAAGCCAACATCCAAAGATGAATTTATGTAGCAGTTTGTTCCAAATACGGCCACAGATCTTCCTGCAATGAAAGGCTTCGGTCCTTTTCCTATAGCATCTCTTTAAATTCCACATTGCATGCCCATAATAAAGGTTTTCTTTAAAGGAAGCCACATTCTCTGTTTTCCATCCATCACCACCATTCATTCTCTTTTCTTCCATGTCATCCTGCTGTACCGCCTCATTCATGGTTTTTGTTCCAGCTATCATTTCATGGTGCACTATGATATTTCCTAGTATGTCTGAGCATTAATTGAAAGGTACGCGATATCTTTTGTTAATCATATTATTTATTTATTTCATTTATTCAACAACTGCTATGTACATATCAGTCTTTATCACCCATTCTTTGCTAGTCATCTCACACATGTGTGGACACATGTCAACTTTTAAGTAGGGGGTGGGATAATCCATTTCAAACCTTTTCTTATGTCACTATCACAACTAATAAGATATTTTTATTCTTCTTGTACTTTCCAAATATGGCTGCATTTTTTTTTATCTTAAACAACATTAACTGCTTGATATGAGTAGTTCCTAATAATCATTACATGCAACTATCTTTCGAGTCATTCTTGGAAAAGAATAGAAAGTGACAGAAGGACAGAAGGAAGCAGAGCAAAAAAAAATTCTTTTAAATTTTTAGAAAAGGTTTGAGCTTTTGGAATCTCAGCAGAGGTAATTTGTGAATATGGGTGGTCAATTGGTAGTTATTAGCCTATAGCTCACAAGCTCTTAACACAAAATCCTCAAACAGTGCAGGCATTCAATAATTGTGGTTGGCTAAACTATTTTCTGAGGTTAAATTCTTTCAATGAGGAAGCTGCTGGTGAATTTTTAAGAACTCTTTCAAAAGGGGAAGCTTCAATATGGGGTCTGACGGTGGCCGTAAAAGAAGAATGAATTGCTGAAGTGACTGGGCTTCCTGCATCAAGAGAAAATTTCTCTTCAGATGTTATTTCTACCAGGGTAGAGTTTACAGTACCAACTGATGGACTTTTGGAGGTCCGTAAACAAGGATGCAAATGCGTGTTGCTACCTTTCCCATATTTAGAATATGCTTTATTCATAATGAGGTACTTAACCTATGAGAGACACTTCTCCTATTTACATTCTTACTATTTTAAATTATTGAGCCATATGAGGCATGGGTTAGCTGTTAATGTCCCAATTTTTTTGTTAGATATTTTAAAACAAAGTGCCCATAAAACCTAGAGGGGAAGGGACAACTCTATTGCCCATCATGCCCTCATTAAATTGTTGATTGGGAATTCCCTGAGGGATGTATCACCCCTTTCTTGGCATGAATTTGTTGTCCAAAAGGGTTTGCAACTTCCAGAGCCTCCTAGAGGAATCCCTGCAGCATCTATTCCTACTACCTCCACACCAGAACCCTCTACTAGAGTAAAAACCAGGTTTGCTAGTGGAAGAGAAAAATGAAAAATGAAGGTAGGAGGATCATCTAGGACAAAACAAACCTTAGAGTTTGACCCTCATGCTCAAAGACAATAGTGTCCCCCTCTTGCAACACCTCCTATATCAGTTCCTCCTGCAACAACATATGTTGCCACTATCATCTTCTTCTGTTGAGTCTGAACCCTCTAGACAAGTCAGGAAGAGGAAAGCCATGAGAGTGCCTCCTGCAGCTGCCACATTGCCAAAAAGAGTTTCAGCAAGGAAAAAACGTAAGGTCACCTCAACACCTACTCAACCCAAAGTTATAATAATTTCAGAGGAGTCTGAAGAATACAACCATGATGATTCTCAGAATGTACCTGAGAATGCTCCATATAGCCCACCTATTGTTTCTGAGGAAGTGCAAAATGAGCCAATGGAAGTTGACGAAGCACAACATGATAGTAATGAAAGGGGAATGCCCAGTCTTGATGACTTGGCTGAGGCAGCCAATAAAATTTTAGAGGAAGTACAATCTCCTCCTGCATGGCAATAGGAATTTATCCTGCAGCAAGAGGAAGAACAGCCTGAATAGTTGGAAGTGTCCAATGAAGCTTCATTATCCCCTACAACTTCTCAAGCCATCGTTGTCTATAAAATGACATTTTAGATTGAATTTTTAGAATACTTTAGGACCACATGTAGACCAGTCACATTTCAAACCTTGAGTTTCTGCCACTTAGCCAAGACTAAAATTCAATAGCGTCTTTGGGAGGAGGAGAAGAAGAAACTGAAAAGAGAAATTGAAAGGCAGAAACAAGAAATCTAGGAAATGAAAAAGAAAATGAATGAAATGATGAAAATAACTGGTAAGATTGTGGAATGTAGACCACTTCCTAGAGTCTATGCCATGTGCCTAAAGGAACAATTTGTTTGGTTTCAATTAATGAGAATTTCAAGGAATTTAGATCCTGTTAGTCATACAGCCAAAGAATTTTATGATGCATACCAAGTGGCCCCTAATTGGCTCAAGAATTCTTTATGTTAATTTTATTTGCATGGATTGATAATTCCCTCTAAAACAGAGTGGAATCCACTTCTTTATATTGGTGATATTCATTTAAGGTCACTTATGTCATGGGAAGCCAATGAAACTAGTTATGGCAGACAATTAGAAGCCTATGAAGAAATTGAAAGGGATGAGCCTATACCACTATGGTCAGAAAGCACAAATCCCTACACAATGCTGAAAACTTGGTTCACTGTTACATATGGGTCAACAATCAGGCAGAAAGAGTAAAAATATTTGATATCAGAAAGAAAGTATATGAGGAATTCAAAAGCCAACCGTATCTGTTTTGGAAGCTTGCCTCTTCCAGAATTGAAAAGAGATGAGAGAAATTGACTGTTGGGCTAAGAAAATCTGAGCCACATAGCCCCCTGAATTTTGAAGTAGCCCTTGGAAGGACAAAGAAGTACATATAGCTTGGTCTTCAGAAGAGGTTCGAGTTAGGGTTTCTAATAAAATTTCAACCTCATGTTTTAATGTGGCCACTTTATCCCTACCGAGCTACAAATGTTAATAAGGATACAGAAACCCATAGATATGAAGGATGGCAACATTTCAGGCTTTTCTATTATAAATTTGGGATTGTGCCAAAAAGCCATTCTGCTCCTATGAATTTCAGGGAAACAACTAGGAAACTTAATGCTGGTGGACCACCATTAGGTTAAGTAAGGGGCTGATGATGAGCTTAGGATATGCTCATAATTTTAGTATCATGATGTATTTTTAATATCTCTACTTTTATTGCTAGTGGATGTTTTAACTCTTGTATTAAAGACTCTTTATCTGAAAATGGGTAGTATCCTGTAGCAATATATTCCTACATTCTTACAGCTTAACATCTCTATGTGTCTTATTAATTACCCTGTTTGACTTCCCAAAAGATTGATATAATGCATGTGGTTTTTAAATAATGGGATAGATTTAATAAGTGATTAATGGATGAATCATGCTTGTTTGCCACGCATGTTTTCTTTCACTTCTTTTGCCGTGTGCATCACAGGTTTTTGAAGGGAGCATGAATGAGTCAAGTGCAACAGACTTTGGCCTTGTAGTAAAGTTCATTTATAGCACGGTGTTGAGGAAGTTGTTCCAACGAGGATTCTTTGGCCGAGTCTTTGGGAAGAAACTTTAATGATAATTTAATCTAGAAAGAGTGGAATGTTAAATCTTTTCCCTAGATCGGGTTGAACAGATATGCTTTCATTTATGATAAGTTTGTTCCTTGGTTTCAGGATATATTTATGTCCACAAATTTCTTTGTTAGAGTTAGTTAGTTAGTTGTTTTTCTAGTTTAAATAAGTGCTCCTCATATGTGAGTGAGCAAGCAAAGTATGTAAAAGTTAGTATTATTAAGAAGAGAAGGTTTTCTTGTGTTAGTTTTCTTATGAGCAGAACAATGTACATCATTCCTAGTTTATGAATAAAAGCTGATGAAGTTCTGAGTTCAATTCTTGCATAACTAGTTGATGCTTGCTAAGGGGGCCCACTTTGTAAGTATCTGTAGTTAGCTAGTTAGTCATTTATTTTCTGTTGATCATAAGTTAGATTTCATTCTTTAAGTTTTAGTGCAAACTCAGTCTTATATTGTTCTTGAATCCATCCTTGTGTTTGTTCCTGCAGCATAAGGCCAGTTCATATTTTTTCTCCCCGTTATAGTCATTATGATTTCTGCTTTGATTAAGTTTAGAAGGCTCTACATTACATTCCTGTAGCACAAGTAGAATTCCTTTCTTGCATTTATTCCTGGTAAATTGTGACTAAAACTAGCTCTTAGTGCACATACAATGCTGCTCCATTTCAAGTATACGTTCCCTCGTTTGACATTTGAAGTAAATGAACAACCATAAGAAGATGTTAGTCGCCTGCTGGAATGTCCAATTCCCATGTTAGGATTTTCCATGACTTTTATATCCTTTTGTGGCCACAACTAGTGGCAGAGGTTGTTTTGGAATAGTGCTTGTTGTGGCGATAAGAGGTGCCATCCTAATGATGATTGGCATTTGAGGGATGGATGGTGTAATTGATGTGATTGTTCCTTGAAAGACCATGTTTTGATATATTATGGGGGTGGTTGATGATATTGTGATTGCTTGTACATTTTTTTTTTGTTGTTGAGATGTCGACAACAAGTTATAAAAGTTTGGCATGATGTTTTGATTAATACTTGGTAAAAGGGGAAGCCCTAAGCCAAGGAGTGGTGTGGCTAATGATGGCAATGGTGGTTTTGGAATCATGTTGGATGTAGTGACAAGTTGTTGAGATATGTTTGGAGTGATCATGAGGGTTTGAGATATGATGGGTGTGATAGGGGTGGTTGGAGTGATTGAGGTGATAGGAATGGTTGGAATGACAACAGTAATAGATCCTTGGGAGACCATATTTTGATTTGTTAGGATTGATGTTGTCATTTGATTAGATACCATCCGTTGGTGCGATGTTGATGATATATTCAAAGGATTTGATGTGATGGCTTGATTGGTGTTAGGTGGATTGATTTGGATCGAGTGATTGGTGCTAGGTAAAGGGGGAAGCCCTAAACCAAGGAATGATGTTGATATGGGTAATGGTGGTTGAGATGTCTCTTCACGTAAGGGTATGTGCAGGATCATCATGCAAAAAACAGGCCCTTAACTGGCAAAAAATTCAGAAAAATCAGTGTTAGGCAACTTGACGTAAATATTTGAATAAGTTGTCTATATTATTTCAAAAATATGTAAGAATAGAATTTGTAGAAAATTGAATTTAGTTTCTAAAATACTAGGTTTATTTAAAAATAAATAAAATCTATTTGGTGAAAATTTGAAATTTCAATGCAAGAGTACTTAAATTTCAGGGATAAAATAAGAAGTAGGTGTCTGTTTGACCACCCTAACCATAATAAAATGATAATATTTTTTGTAAGATTTTATATATAAGTAGAGGACTCATGTACGGATGTGATGCATATTTTTTGTAATTTTTTTCCAAGTAAATAATTAATTATGAATTTTTTATTACAACTTTTAGAAAATATAAAACTCATCTGTCTGACCACCTTAACTTGGTCAAAACTTCATGAAATTTAATTTTTCTTTTTTTAATCCTATAGAATATGAAGCATAGAATGTTACGCATGTTTTGGATTCAAAAAATATGATACCGTTTGAAAGTATAGATGTTTTTCAATCAGCCTATCAATCAGGACTTTAGTCGTAATTCTAATAGAAAATGAATAATAATTATTTATTAAATTGAAATTAAATCATAATTTATATTTTTGGAAAGCTGAGAATCTCCTCTAAAAACCCTTTTCGTTTCATTAATTTTGGGTGAAAAAAAAGTCGTCAACCACATACCCCCATAATATTGCCACTTTTTGGCGCACCATGATCCTGCACATACCCGTAATGACTCAACTGTTTTGGTAAGTGTAGCAATTTGATTTTTCCAAATTTGATCTTGATTTTGATCTTGACTTCCTTGATATACTTGATTTGGTTTTTGTTCAAGCAGATTTGGGATGCATACTTGTGGTTTTTGAATGGGATCATGGAAAAATTAATTTTGGACAATGTTATGATTTTGGATGATGTTCAAATTTGGCATGATAGGTTGAATTTGAACATTGTTGGTGTTGGGAATCACATTTCCTTGATTTAGGTAACTCTAATTTTGCATGGTGTTACCTTGAATTGGATTAATACATGGAGTTGTTAACATCTTGTTTGGACTTTGAACAACATTTGTATGATTGTATGATTCACAAAAAAATTTATCCCAAAGTATTCCAAGTGTGGATTCATGTTTGGTAATCTTGTACTTGATATATTCACTTTTGGAATGTATGGATTTGGTGGGATAATGTTGTTTTGTTGAAGACTCATGCATTGAGTATTTGGTTGCACTGTTGGACTTGGATTTAAATATACCATCGGAAAAGGTGTTCCAAGATTTAGATTGGGTAGACTCACATTTTTTGTACCATTGAGGTTTGTAGGAGATAATGATCCCATGAATGGATTGTAGAAATGTGAGTTTTGAAAATGAATTGGCATTGTAAGGTTTTGATAGTTTGGTTGAATTGGATTACTCATGATGTATGGATCAATTTTATATTCCATATTCCTCTTGTGTTTTGACCTTGTTTTAAAAGTCACCTCTAAGGTGTTTAGGACCAATGATGAGATGAAGGATGAAAAGGGGTGAATGATATGGGTGTTTGAATGTTTAGGAACTTTGGATCAATGCTAGACTTTAGGATTTGATTTTGATTGTTTGGTTTGGATAATGAACTTGTAAACCCTAAGATGTTAGCTATGATATTTAGGATAAACTTGTTCAAAGGGGTGCTAATTTAACTAGAGATATGATAAAGGATGCATTCCCATACTCCTAACTAAACAAGGTGATTTCGATTTTGTTGATTTATCCAAGTCTAAAATGATTTTTTCAAAGCTCTAAAGCTATTTGTGGGATGAATTTTGATAGATGTTTGGGATGGATGAAGTGTTTTATTTGATCCTAAATGAACCTAAGGACTTTTTTACAAGGCCAAGGTTTTGAAGAACATCTTTTTCCCTTCAAACTAAAAGATCAATGTTTGCTCAAAAGACCATGAGACAAAAGATACACAAGAAAATGTGTGGGGTTCAATTGAATTCATCTTGATTATTGAATTTATTTTACCACAAAAAATTTCTTGATTATATTTTCAAACTAAACATCCAATGTCCTAACTTCTTTTCATCCCACAAATTGCTATGTGGAATTCAAGGAAATCAAGCCAATGGCTACCTAATGTTTAACTTTAGTAGGAAAATTGAGATGTAAATTCAAGTGCTTAGAAACCTCTAAGGATGTGAAACCCAAGGGAAAGCAATAACACATGAATTTGGTCAATTGTATTTGCCTCCTAAAGGGTTTGAAATTTTGATGATGATGTTAAGTGTTTGTTTCCAAATGTTTTCAATCAAGAAATGCATTTTGAAACCATGAATAAGTATAACCCTATGGATGTGGAAGACAATATTTGTTGGATTCCCACTTGGACAAGCCCAACTATGCTTATCTTTAGTGAATGGTTAGATGTTTGACCCCACTGGCTCCCCTCAACGACACTCACTTATATGGGGTAGCCAAGCACCAACACCCATGAAACTCCCATGGAATGCTTTCCATTTCTACTAAAATATCGTAAAACTATGGGGTGGCTTCAAAATGACTGTTCTTGCACCAACAAATAGATCAAAGGATTTTTTGAAATTCTAGAAAATGGGTTTTAATAAGGAATTTCTGTTTGTGGAGATTGACCCATACGACAAGAGTACCCTTTCGGATCCATCTTGTCAAAATCAACCACTTGATATTGGCATTTACTTCAATAACCACATTTATATACTAGTTGGAAATTCTTTTGGCTTTAGAGTGTTACTGGTTGAGTCATTCCATTGGGTGAGTACTTTTTCCCCAAGGTAGGCCATCTAAGATAAACAAAAGCAAATAAACTTGTTCATAGTTCGATTGACCCTTGTTTAGAAACAAAGGGAGAACACATGCAACAAGCCCATTCACACTCGTACAAGATTTTGTTCAATTTTCAAACCCAAAATGAAGTGTGGAGGTGATTGCTTTGTCTCAACTTAAAATTATGAAAAAGGCCTTTTGATTCTCAAGATTTCTATAAAGTGTGAGAGAAGCACATACATCCTTTTTCAATGAAGTTAGTTTAAGTAAGCCTTCACAAAACAAGATAGCACGTGTTCATTTTAGATCCTCAAAGCAATTATGAGTTTGTTTTAAAACACCAAAAGATAAATGAGAGTTGCCTTGTTCAATTGTTAACCAAAAACAAACTTTAGTAAGTTGTATTCCTATTGTTCATTTTAAACCTTTGTACAAATTGAAAAGGGTTCTTTTTAAAGCCCAAATGAAATTAGTTTTCTAAAAGCTTGAAAGATAACAAATCCTTAGAAGAGGGATTATAATTTTTTCCTGAAGTGCTTAAAAACACTTGTTACAATGATGTAATAATGATTTTTCTTTGACTTCCATGCTTCCCGATCCTTCAAAACTTGTAATACAAGCTCCAAATGTCAAATGAAATCAAGAAACAAGAAAATATTAGGGTTTGATAGATGATTGAGCATAAAAACCTTAAAAGTTAGACCAAGTTTCATTATGATTTGACAATAAATGAAAATTTGAAATTTTTAATTCTATCAAAGTTGATAATAACCTACACCATTGGATATATTATGAAATTCTACACCATTTAAAAAAAAAAAAGTTTCAAAAAAGACCAAAAATTGACCAAGATATGGCCATTTTAAATTTCAATGAAAAAATAGGAAATTCGTGCGGCTCTATTTGATTTTCTAGCGGCGCTATATGGCGACGCTGGAGCTTCCAGTGATGCAGTTTGATTTTTAAGCAGTGCAGTTTGATTCCAGCAGTGTAGTTTGAATTTTTGAGAGGTTTTGTATGGCGACGCTGGGCTGTGAGCGGTTCTGTTTGCTGTAAACACCAAAATCATCAAAAACCACAAAATTTTCTCAAAAAACATGATTTGATTTTCCGGTAGGCCCTCCTTCTAGTGCCAATTATGTGAACCATATATCTGCATTATTTCAATCCATGACCACCAATTAGTTTAGCTATTCAGTTCAAAACAAGCAAAACCAAGATTCCTATCAAATAATAAATCATGTTTCAAAATGCAAACAAATTACAAGATAAACTATAAAACATATAAAACATGAAGTAAATCCTATTTCATAGTGGATTGGTGCTTCTATGGAAAGAATCCCTTTCCCAATCCTTTGCTAAGCTCCGTGATGAAGATGATTTGAAAATGCTATGAAGATGGGAAAAATTAGCTTTCAATTTAAGAGAGTAACTTTGCATGAAGGTTGTGGAGTTGTAAAAATGAAATGCTAAGATTGTGGAGTTGTGGAGGATTTGAACAATAGAGAAGCGCTCTATTTATAAAATATAATGGTAGAAGAATGCTAAACATGGAGGATGTGGGACTAAAAACAAGCTAATGAAAAGAAGCCTTTTGTCAACTTGTGATAGGATGAGGAATGAGCACATTTTGGTCAATGTGCCAAAGAGGGGGAGATTCAACTTTGAATTTGAGAGATAAATGCTGTGTGGGGGACATGTAAGAGCTTATTAATTACCTTTTTGGATGTACATGTCCACTTGATTTTGAATTCAAACTTGAGGGAATATTCCTCAAAGATGCCATGTTGAGAGAAAATGATGAATTAATAAATCAATTAAAATGCTTTATTGGTGCAAGTGGGAAAAGCTAGAGGATGTGATGGGTGGTTAGATTAGATTAATGAGGATTAGATTAACCTAGATGATGACTAGGTGATTTTGACCAATTTGATTTAAATACTTTGATTTATTGAAATCAAAAAGCGATGGAAGGTGATTTCAGACTTAATTAAATAAAGGTTTGATTTATTTAATCAAGGAGGGTGATGTTAGGATCAAGTTGATTTATTTAATTTAAATTGGTGACTTTAGGAGATTGACCAAATAAACATGATTTATTTGATGAATGGATGAATTATGACCTAATCAAATGCATGATGTCAATTTCACGTGTATAGGTTGTTGTTGAGTTTGTTGCTTGTGTGATGGTGGGTAAAGAATTAGAGGATTCTTTGGATGTCCCACATGGTATGTATACAGTTCAGTTATCGAGGGGGATCTAATGGACATTTGTACATTCATAACCTCAGTGTTCTTGGTTTGATGTATCCCTAAGGAAAACATATCATTTTCTTGCACCACCATAGTCACCCTAGGATGTGAATTCTTAGGAAAATGATAATCCGAATGTTCTTGAGATTCAAATATTTTTTCTTCCAAAGTGTCTTCACCATAAGTAAGGGAGCTATCAATGGTTATAATATTTTTATGATTCTCATCGATTGGATCATGTAACACCATAATATCTTCTTCACTAATAGGAGAGATATTAGGAGAGGTGAAATTTTTGTTTTTTTCCATAATCTCATTGTCTTGTGCAATAAAATCTAACCTAGTAGTAGAGCTTTTAGGAAAGTGACAATCAATAGGTGCATCACATGTCATGCTTAGATGTTGTAAAGAAGCTTCATCACAAAGGGGGGAGTCATGAAGGGGAGGACAACTAGGATTTTCATGTGTGTCAATGATTGGATCTTCTTGTTCAAATAGACCCTTCCAATTGTTAGGAACATTAGGAAGGAGAGAAATAATGCTATAACTCTCAATCATTAGGTTTCTTGATACCAACATATCCTCCTCAAAAATGTGTTTTTCATGATCATTCATGAAAGAAATGCCACAGATAGGGGAGGTGTTGGGAGATGAATGGAGACTAGGTAAAGTGGTGGCAATACATTCATCTTGTATCGTTATACTATCTTCCCAAGGTGAATTAGGAGAAGGACAAACAATACCTTCATGATGCTCAATGATTGTACCCTCTTTCGCAAGGATACCTTTGTCACTAAAATGAGAGGTGGGTATGTGCAGGATCATGATGGGCCAAAAAGTGGCGATATGATGGGTATTGTGGCTAATGATTTTTCTTACCCAAAATTGATGAAATGAAAAGGGTTTTTAAAGGAGATTTTTAGCTTTCCACCATTATAAATTATGCTTTACTTTGAATTTAATAAATAATTATTATTCATTTTCTATTTGAATCACAACTAAAGTCCTAATTGATAGACTGATTGAAAAATATCTACATCTTTCAAACTGTATCACAGTTTTTGAATCCAAAACATTCATAACATTCTATGCTTCACATACTATGGGATTAAAAAAATAAAATGAATTTTATGAAGTTTTGACCAACTTAAGATGGTCAGACATATGAGTTTTTTATATTTTTAAAAGTTGTAATAAAAAATTGACAATTAATTATTTACTTGGAAAAATATTGCAAAAAAATATGCATCACATCTAGACATCAGTCCTCTACTTATATCTAAAATATTATAAAAAAATATTATCATTTTATTGTGGTTAGTGTGGTTAGACAAACAACTACTTATTTTTTCCCTGAAATTTAAGTACTACTACATTGAAATTTCAAATTTTCACCGAATAGATTTTAAAAAATAATAAACCTAGTAGTTTATAAACTAAATTGAATTTGCTACAAATTCTATTCTTACATATTTTTGAAATAATTAGATAACTTATTCAAATTTTTACGTCAAATTGCCTAACTCTGATTTTTTTGATTTTTTTGGCACTTAAGGGCTTATTTTTTCCACGATGATCCTGCACATACCTAGGTATTGGGAGAAATAAAATTATGATTATCATGTTTATCTATGTTGGAATTCCCAAGTTCTAACACATCATCCTCACAAATAGGAGAGATAAGAGGGAGTGTAAGTTTAAGACAAGTGTTTGCATTTTCACTCTCCTATGCTACGAGACTATCATAACTAGGGAATGCATTGAATGGATGATTAACATGCTTATGAACTAAATTTTTCTTTTCAAACTTGGAGAATATTGAAATTAAAATTTTGAAACAATAATCTATGCTAACTCAAAATGCAATGTAAAAGGTTGAAATAAAATGCATTTTTCAAATGATAGTTGACTAATTATGCTATGTAACAATATGAGAATGCAAATGTGAAATTTAAACCATGCATGAAATGAGAAAATTTAAGCTATATATAATGAAATGCATGCTACAAAAATGAAACCAAACAAAACCCTAAAAATAGGGTTTTTAGCTCTGTAAAAGGAAGTTGATTCGCCCAAGGTAGCGAGTGAGTCTCAGTATGGACTTTTAAAAAAAAAAAGAAGATAATTTGGAGTGATTTTTATGTTTTCTGAGTTCTATGATGCAGACCTAAGTTAAAAATAAAAAACTTCAGAAAATTTAAATGAATTTAGATGCCAACAATGCAACCTAAATGCACTTTTTTATGAATGCAAAATTTGAAACCTAGCATCCCAATTAACTAATGCAATCCCTAATGAAAATTCAATACAAGGCTAGATCTATGATGAAGGACTCTAAATAAAAAAAGAAGGTATTAAAAAAAATAGGTTCACCAAAATGTACCATAGATTTTTGGAATGAGATTTATAGGCTACTCTTGCACCCTTAGGATGTTTCACCTAAAAGGAGAGAGATAAACCTCACTCAAAATCAATGTGGTTCACTCAAATAAGGGGATGCATGATGAAGTTAAGAATAAATGAAATGATCTAAATGCAACTAGATGATGAATTTGATTGATTAAATTATGCAAAACCTAGGAAATGTAACTTGTTTGAAAACACATTGTGTAATACAAAAACACCTAGAAATGAATGTAAATTGTAACAAAAATGGAAAAAAGTGAAATTGTGCACCTGGAACATGAATGGAGACTGGAAAGGGCTTTTGGAATGCTATTGATGCTGATTTTTAGGCCTAGTGGGACTAATTCGCCATTCTGGGTGAACTAGTCCTAGTTCTCCAAAACTGTTCTAGAACTTGTTTTTGACAAAAGGGTATATAAAAATGTACAAAACCAAAAATTGACCTATAAGTGGGAATCATTCACCGCCCATAGTGAATAAGTCCACTTTTGAATTTATGAATATTCAAAGGTGGAATATGGAGCATTTGGTCTGCACTTTGGCATTCTACATGTGTCTGCTTCTGAAACTTCGATTTCTGAACCTAAAAGTGAGTTTTTGTTGATATTTTGACTTGGAAAATAAAGAGAAGGGATAAAAAGCTTTGCAAATTAATTTTTAATGATTTCTAGGCTTCCAAAATGTCTAAATCTGTGAACACACAAGAAGAGAAGAAGAAATGTTGGATGTTAAGGCATGGGGGTTTGCTTTGGTCAAACCCTTTTTAGGTAATTAAACCAAAATAGAGAAAGAATGTAATGAAGCATGAAACAATGGAGTTTATTACCTTGCCATGATGATTAATATTGATTTGTTGCAGCAATAGATGAATACTCAACCCTTGAATGTGTTTGGAAGCTAACTTGGTGACTTGCATTGATGAAACCCTAGCTTGTTTGACTCGAAAGAGAAGATAGATGATGAATGAGTTGTGAATGAGTTAAGAGATTGAATGGGGTTAAAACTTATGGAAAAAAACTTATTTATACACACCTATGTGCTAACAACCCAATCATACATCATCATAGGCCGACATATGGTATTTTTAAATAAAAACCAAAAAGAAATTTTGAATTATTTTGAATTTGGAGTCAAGAGGGGCTCATTAGACACCCATGGCGAATGAATGCCACCTTCGTCTTGTCAGTGTGTGTTAGGAATTAAGTTGCATTTAATGTTATTTGTTAGGTTTACATTCAAAAATACACTTAATTAAGCCTTATAAGGGCATAAAGGGGTCATGTAAAGCATAAGAAGGGAGTAAATAGTGAAAAAAAAGAATTGAAAAGCATGAAATCTTGTTACAAGAGTTTACAACACTTTAAAATAGGACTTGATAAATGATAAAAAGATAATTTTTATATGAATTATAATGAGAAGAGTCTAGAAAAGTGTAGAAATGTGTTACAACACTTCACAACACCTTCACAAGACATTAATAAATGCATTTTAAAGGGTCTAAGGCCTAGTGTTGATGTGAAGAAAAAATACCTCACAACACCAAATCAAGGCCTTATTAAGTCCATTTTCTCATCAATTATTCCCCAAATCAAGCAAGTTACCTTTTTTTATAGTAAATTTAGCCCCCACTTTAGCGAGAGGATGGACTTGCTTCAAACTCACACTAAATTAGACATTCAAAAGTCATCCAATTGCACAAATGCATATGGAAAAGAATGAAAAATATCAAGAAGGTAGTCAAGCCCCCTAGATCCAAGATCCTATGTCAAACAATCAAGATACACAATCATGCAATGTCAAGAACTAAAGGAAAGAATAATGGGGTGGATCAGTGATGCACTCACTTTGGGGCCACAAAACATTAGGTCATCTATGGAATGAATTGTACCAAAGAAGTGGTTTAGTGAGAAAGTCAGTCCAGTGTGCCAGATTCCCATTATACTAACCATTCCAAAGTTATGCCCTTGATAACATTGATAAGGCATCGCAATGTAATGGTTTTATAAATGTTTTTGAATATGTAAAGAATTTTGCTAAAGGGGATTTTGCTTTGTTCATGTAAGGTCTTCTTCTTAGGGAGAATTGTGCCTAATGTCTCCAAGACAAGACAAATCAGGGTTGTCAGATCGTTATCCATGGGATGGCTCATTCACATTACGCCACTTTAGTTTATCGTACACTCTTGGAAGGAATCAAACCCAATGACACCACCAAGGAGAGGACACATCACAAGAAAAAGTATATAATTCCATGAAATTTGAAAAAAGATGTTTTTTATGTATGCCCCCACTTAAAAATAGTTGCTACACACCACTACTAAGAGAAATTTCATTATACTAGAAGAGAAATAAGAATACATGAGAGCTTATTTAGAAAGCCCTATGCCAATTCATATGTTTTCAATAAGCTGCATCATGAAGAAAGGGAGTATGTCACAAGTGACTCAATCTTAAGACATGTGGTCCACATCCAAAGCTTGATCTTATACGTTCATGAAAGTTAAAAATTATCCAAAAGAGATAAGAAAAAGTGACATATGGGGATAAGGCTATTGAACCTCTTTCCCCCACTTGGTGTAGGACAAGGGTGAGCCTAGAATGGACGATGGTATGTTGCCCCTTGTGATGGATGAAAAACATGTAATAGTGAGTATGCAATTGTCCTACAACTATTACATGACAAGGAGAATCAACTAATGTTATTTATTTGGATAAGGAAACAAAGTTTTTGCTTGATTGTATTTGGTTCTATATACTTTGTTATATATGTGGGCAATCTTATTGTAACTTGGTTGGTATGAAACATTATTCGTAGGTGGGTAAAGGATAAGTTCAGGTTGTTATTGAGTTTGTTACTTATGTGATGGTGGGTAAAGAATTAGAGGATTGTTTGGATGTCCCATGGGGTATGTATGTGGTTCATTGATAAAGGGGGATCTAATGGACACTTTTACATTCATAACCTCAGTGTTCTTGGTTTAATGCATCACTAAGGAAGACAGATAATTTTCTTGCACCATCATAGTTACCGTAGGAGGAGAGTTGTTAGGATAATGACAATCCAAATGTTCTTGAAATTCAAAGATTTGTTCTTCCAAAGTGTCTTTACCATAAGTAAGGGAGCTATCAATGGTTATAAAATTGTCATGATTCTCATCGATTGGATCATGTAACACCATAATATCTTCTTCACCAATAGGAGAGATATTAGGAGAGGGGAAAATATTATTTTTGTCCATAATATCATTTTCTTGTGCCATAACATCTACCCTAGTAGAAAATATTTGAGGAAAGTGACAATCAAGAGGTGCATCACATGTCATGCTTAGATGTTGCAAAGAAGCTTCATCACAGAGAGAGGAGTCATGAAGGGGAGGAAAAATAGGATTTTCATGTGTGTTAATGATTGGCTCTTCTTGTTCAAATAGACCCTTCCAATTGTTAGGAACATTAGGAATGAGAAAAATAATGCTATAACTCTCAATCATTTGGTTTCTTGATACCAACATATCAGGTCCTCACAAATGTGTTTGTAATGATCATTCATGAAAGAAATGTCACAAATAGGGGTGATGTTGGGAGATAAATGGAGGCTAGGTAAAGTGGTGGAAATACATTCATCAAGTGTATTGTTATACTATCTTTCCAGGGGGAATTAGGAGAAGGACAAGCAAGACCTTCATGATGCTCAATGATTGTACCTTCTTTCATGAAGATACTTTCATCACTAAAAGGAGAGGTATTGACATAAGTAAAATTATGATCATCATGTTTATATATGTCGGAATTCCCTTCTAAAAAATCATCCTCACAAATAGTAGATATAGGAGAGAGTGTAAGTTTAAGACAAGTGTTTTCTTTTTCACTCTCTTGTGCAAAGAGACTATCGTAACTAGGCAATGCATTTAATGAATGATTAACATGCTTATGAACTAACTTTGTCTTTGTAAAATTGGAGAAGATTGAAAATAACATTTTGAAACAATAGTCTATGCTAAATCAAAATGCAATGTAAAAGGCTGAAATGAAATGCAATTTTTATATGATAATTGATAGATTATGCTATGTAAGAATATGAGAATGCAAATGTGAAATTTAAACCATGCATAAAATGAGCAAATTTAAGCTAGATCTAATGAAATGGATGTTAAAAAAATGTAGCCAACTAATATAGATAGGTAATGGCACCAAACAAAAGCCTAAAAATAGGGTTTTTAGCTCCACAAAAGGTAGTTTTAGGGGTGAAAATAGTGAAAAGAAGCCTAGAAAAGTGAGAAATCTTGTTACAAAAGTTTACAAAAATTTAAAATAGGACTTGATAAAGGATTAAAAGATAATTTTTAGATGAATTATAATGAGAAGAGTCTAGAAAAGTGTAGAAATGTGTTACGACACTTCACAACGCCTTCATAAGACATCAATAAATGAATTTTAAAGGGTCAAAGACCTACTATGGATGTGAAAAATAAACACCTCACAACACCAAATAAAGGCCTTGTTAAGTCCTTTTTATCATCAATTATTCCCCAAATCAAGCAAGTTTCATTTTTTCTACTATACAAAACGAAGGATGCAAAAGCTCCTAGTTTGATTGAGGTAGGCTTGATAGAGGCTATTTTCCCATGTATTGTAGGAGGAAACTACTCAAAAAAAGCTTAGGAAATTCTACAAAATTGTTATAAGGGGATTGAAAAAGTTAGATTGGTGAAGTTGCAGCTACTAAGGAGAGATTTTGAGACTCTAAAAATGAAGGTTGGTGAGTCTATCTAAGATTTTCACACTAATGTCTCAACCTTGATAAATCAATTGAGAATTAATGGGGAAACAGTAGAAGAACAAAGGATTATTGAGAAAATCCCAAGAAGTTTGTCCTCTAGGTTTAATCCTATAGTCATTGTCATTGAAGAGGCAAATGATTTTTCCAAAATGACTATAGATGAGTGGATGGGTTCTATATAAACCCATGAGTAGCAGTTGGAAAAATATGCTTCTTCCCTAGAGCAAGCTTTAAAAAACTCAGACCAATGGAAGAGGTCGGGGAAGAGGAAGAAACATTAGAGTCAAAGGTCAAAGAGGCAGAGGAAGAAGCAATTCTAAAAGAGGAGACTCAAACATCCAAGAGGAGCCAAGTAGCTCACAATCAGCCTACCAAGATAAGAAAAAGAAAAATAGTTCAAATAAAAGGTATGACAAGATAAATGTGTAATGTTATTACTATCATAAGTATGGACAGTATTCTAGTGAGTGTAGGAAGAAACAACATGACCATGGGAGTCAAAATGCTAATGTAGCAAATGAGAACATGGCTACAAATGAAGAACAGTCAAATGTGTTTATAGTTTGCAACCTTGCTGAGCACAACAGTGATGATGTTTGGTATTTAGATAGTGGATGTAGCAACCACATGAGTGGTAACAATTTTTTTTCCTCCATAGACAATAGAATAGAAATAGAAATCAAAATGGGAAACAATGAGAAGGTTCTTGTCATGGAAAAAGGTGCTACCATTCAGTTAGACAATATTTTGTCTAACCTCATCAACCTGAGTACACTTAAGTATAGTGAATAGATAAATTATTCACACAAACAACCCTCCCTTAAGTGATACTTGGGGAGATCACAAAAGTGTAAATAGATAGAAATGGGTCCTGACTAGAGGCCATGTTAGGTACCCATGCACAATGAATTCTCTCCCAAAAAGGATAAAAAGGAGAAAACCTCGTAGGAAGAAAACTCCTCCCTAGAAAGAGAATTAGAAGTATTTAATACCTTCCGAAAATATGTCCCTTGATGATACGAACATGATGATGAAGAATTCCTAAAACAAGTCGAAGTTGCAAACTCTATCGATGATGAACTAGTGTCTACTAGAATTAATGAGTCTCCAAGTAATGTAGATCAAGATGTGAGATAGAAAAATCTTAATCAGTGAACATATGAATACTACTCAACCAATGTACACAAAGTTTATCAAACTTTGTGAAGTCAATAATACATATAGTACTATGATAAGGAGTAGTACTGGAATCTCAAAATGTGATACACAAAATTAATCCGATATATAAGAGATTGAGATAGAAGGTTCATGAGGCCTCCCAAAAAGAAGAAAGATTCCTCCACTGGTTCATTGAATCAAGCATTATCATAACACATCATAGTCTTCCCTTAATGCCAAGAGTATATAAGTAGAACCATCTAAGATCGAGAGTGTGTAACAAATGTAGAGATGTACAAGTTGTGCTTCAAGGTACACTCACATGAGGTGAGAATCAAAAGAATCTATGTTGAGATGGCATATCTCCCCATTACACTTTATAATTCACTGTACACACAATAATTTCCCGAGTTCCCTCCCTAAGGAACACACATTCAGTTTTGTGGCACTTTATATTAGTGCATTTACAAATAGTTTTGCTATTATGAGTTCTACATGTTTATTGTCATGAGGTTGATTAAGAAGAAAAGATTTATTTATGTCTTGCAAACCTCAAAAAAGACAAAAAAAACATAAAATTACAACCTCCATTATGATGACGCTTTTTTCGAAATTCATTGTAAAAAGAATTTACTTCCTCTTTTGCAAATTTTTAACTATGACAAAAAATTGCAAATCCCCTTATAAACACTTACTCATTGTTGCATTAATTGGAAAAGAGAAATGACTTCTCTTTTACATACTTTTAACTATGGAAAAAGTTCACCTCTCCTTATCACTTCCCCTTTGCCAAATTCATTGCAAAAGAAAAATAGACTCCTCTTTTGCAAATTTCTTACATGGCAAAATATAAAAATCTCCCCCTTTGCAAGAATTTAAAACTTTAGAGTCAGCATGCTAATGTATCTCCTCTATTACAAGTTCTAAAAATATCTCGCAATTACAAGCATAAATCAAACCTATAAAGATTATCATAAATCACAATAAATGCTAATAAAGATGCTTGTATTGAAGAAAGTTTGACTGAGTCAAGGGGATGGAGGAGACATGTGTGAGGTGAGGCGTGTGAGATATACAAAGACTTGGAGATGGCGTGAAGGGGAAGACTTAGTCCGGTTTGCAGAGAATGGCTGGCAGATTTGGTTTCAAAACACCATACCACTGCTTGCCTCTTTTCCAGACTGCTATCGAAGCCTTCAATCGTTCCCTCTCTATATGCATTGACCTTGAAGATTAGAAGGCAACCACTTCAGGAGGTTGGCTATGCAAGGCCAGGCAAGACCTACATACGCAAGGCCAGGATTTCCAATGTCACACCCTCGATACTCATGCTACACCCAACAAATTCCACTCTGCACCTAGCAAATTTCATGCTAGGATTGTTGTTCTTCACGCCAAGCTAGAGAGTAAAATCCCACAGGAATAGAGGAAATCTCCCATCCAGGGACACACAGAACTCCAACGCCAAGAGGCCGGTGGAAGGCTGAGTCTTCTAAGGTGTGAAGATTAGAAATGCAAAGGAAACCTGTGAGAGGAGATTGGAATACACGGCCTACAATTTGAAACTGCCTCTAGTCTTTACGTTGGTGCAATAGTGAGATAGGTGCAGCAATGAAAAATGGAGGTCGACTTCCCAAACACAAATTGACTGATATGAGGGTGTTGGCAGAGGTAGAGGGTGTTGGGAGACTATTTAGATGAAAACACAACCAGTGAATAGATGTGGCCGCACAAATGCTACGGATTCACTGATGGTTCACTGATTTATAAAGTTTGGTTGATTGAAACCCCTGCTCAGTGCGTTGCACAGGCTTCACGCGGTTGGGCTGTATGAGGCGCCTTCAAATAATAAAACTGCTTGGAAATAAATACAGCGCAGGTTCTATGGATGAGATGAACAGGCTGAAACGCCGTCCCATACACTAGAAAGCCTTCAAAAGCAGCCAAGAGATTAACCAAAATACTGCAATACTGCAAAACCACATTAATATCCGAATGGTGCTAAATTAGACTTAGTGCAAGATTTTGGGAAGAATTTTTATTGCATGGCTTGGATATCATGAGAGAAATTAGGAGATCTAAGAGATAAAAGACAAGTACAAATGAGCAATGCACAATATTGTATTTAGATGACTCAATTACAATGAGTACAAAATCTTGTATATAGAGGCAAAGAAGGTGCAATTTATCTATGAGGTGAATTGACAAGTGCCCCATAATATGACACAAATGAATAGAAAGTGTTCTATTATAAGTGTCAACCTTAGGAACGATTGAAGTAGAGTATTCACACTAACATAATATTCAGCCGAATCTTGCATGGTGTAGAGTATGTTATACCAACTCTTACAATGATTTAAATTAAATAAGAATTTATGTTTAAAAGTATTATATTTATAATTTATAATCAGCTGTTTAAAATAGATAATTGAATTTCCATAATAGTATAACTCCTTCTAAAAGTGATATTAAGTACTATAGTGTAGGTAGTTTATTTAATAAAAAATATTTTATGAATGTAATTAAATAATTTAGCATTATCCACAAACCAACCCATTTAATTGAATAGTTTAATTAATGTTAAAAAATTCCTTCCTCCATAGACCAAACCTAATTCCTCTTCTCTAATATATATTTGTGTCGAATATCATATTTAGACATGCATGACATAATAACATTATTAAGTAGCAACAATAATCCATTAACAACACTTAATTAAATCATCAATTAATAAAATACTTCATAGGTGAAAACCACATAAGAAATAAGCACAACTCCATAATCTCATATATAGCATTATTCGTTCAACGTTAACAACCAACGTCCAAATTACATCAGGACATAACAAAGTACTAACATAATAAAGCATGAGGATGAGGATATTATATGTGGAAGATGGAAAATAGAACATTTAGGAAGATTAAAAAACTTAGTACATGCATATAATTAGTACTAGTCATATTTAAAAATTTCAAACTTGTTTAATGGTGTTGAGTGTCCCTCCAGGAATTTTCCTTTTGCAATAAATTTTTGGTTTCAACTTACTTTGTCTTAAGGATGTGAATTTTTCATATTCTTGTCTAGCATCGTCCCCTAGTATTTCCCTATAGTGGATTTCCTAGTGAGTTGGCTAATTTTAAATTTATAGAATATATTTTAATTAGTCATGTTTATTGATATATGAATCATAAAAATGAAAAAGAAAAATAATTAGAATTTAAGTAGAATTTTGACAAAGCTTGGTCATTAATGGAGTTCACAACAATTGGATCAACAATGTCTTTGTAGTGCTTCTCCTTCACATGTTCCATGTCTACTTTAGCTCCGGAGAAAAAATAAAGAAAGGAAGAATTATTATATTTGTTTCATATGAAAAATCAATGGTTAAAACATTTGCTTTCAAAATAATTATTTAAAAAATAAAATTCTATTAAACAAAATAAAAAGATAATAACACAAGAAATTGAAATAATTTTTGTATAATAATCTTCCTAAAAATTGTTATAATAATTAAAGGGGTAAACACTTTTGACCTAAACCTATGAATTGGTGAGGTCATAAATGTGAGAACAACACCACCATTTAACTATTGCTATGCCACTATTGATGATCTTTTTTGTTATATTTCTTATTTTCCCTAAGTAAGCAATAAATTTTGTTGACAATATTTTCTTATATAATATTATATGAAGATAATATAGATTAGTTAATTTGAATCATATTCCTTATTTCATAAATATATTTAAAGTAAAAGACCTTAAATATTTATTTGTATAAATTTTTGTTACACAATAATTTGATTAATTGTTAATTTGATTATCAAACTTTAATGAATAAAATTAGTAAAAAAATTAAAAAATCATTAAAAAGATTTGTTTAAATTATAAAATTCATTTAAGATATAAATTTGAAAATAAATTTAGGTTTGTAAAATATACTATATTTATATAATTAAACAAATTTAAACACTATTGAAATTTTAAAAATCACATCTTCATTCAAAATATTAATAATTATACATAAATTAAAAAAATTATAATTTTTAAATTAAACATGTGTGTATTCTACCAACACAAACAAATTACAGCAAAATTGAAGATCTATTCTTAAGATTGCTGAAATACCGCAAGGAAATGGCCAAAAGCACATCGATTTCTAAACTAATTGTGCTTACTTTTTGTATCTGAGCTGCCACAGACAGCAGAGAACGTTGGCTGAAATACTGAGAGCGTAATAAGCAACAGCATTGTCAGAGCTCCAAAGGCCATTGATCGCTCACTGGAATGCAATTACAACTCTACAATCAACTTCTGGTAAGATGATGATCTGCTGGGGAGTTTTTCTGAAGAAGTTAGACGACTTATATAGCTGCAACTTTGTGGACACACTTCAATCTTAGCTTGTGAAAAGAAATATAATTTAAAATACCAAGGAAATGCTCGATGAAGAGGAAAGCTCTTGACCGCCTGAAACCACCTTCCTACCAGTGACTATAAATTTAACATGTTCTTTACTACAAATATTAAATAACACGGCGCATGCTGAGTATTTCAGATTATGCTGACTATGAATTAGCAAACTCAGTACTTTATGTTGTTATCATCTCATACTTTTATGCAGGGCCTTTTGTCGATGGAGATCGTTGGGATATTGGAACGTGGGAAAAAAACAACATTTTAGTGACAATCATGTAACGTGATACTTACAACTATGTTTAATATATGGTTTTTATAGGAGCTTCACCATGTCTATATATTCACTAATCCTCTATATATTCACCAATCCTCTTTATATTGTTGCATGAGACTTGATCACTTAGTATATAAAAATAAACATTGAATAAGATCCTTTTATTCAAAACTTTCTAATTGATCCAATCAAATACATTAAAGTGTGAAAAAAAGGTAAAAATGCAATCCTTCTTATGATAGCTAAAACAAAATCAATTTTCTTATCCACTTTCTCATAAATTTGTACTTCCTATAATCAACCACTAGATCAATCCCTAGGTTCTTCACAAGCTAAATTTTCCTTTGTGGTACCATACACTAAAGATAATTGAACATTTCTAGAAGCTTCAAACACATGATTTGTTTGTATATAAGTAATTGATCGTCGAGTAAAGATAATAGTTATGGAATCATGCCACATTTTTGAAATAAAATGAAAGCTGTAGGAAAACATAATAATTCTTAAATTATCATATGATTTCAATGATCAAAATTTTATAAATGAAATAGGTTGTTCCATTTTATGCTACATTGAAACAGTGTGGGAGAAACATCATGTTTGGATCCTTACAGTGAATTGCATTTGTATATAATAATGAAAGAGAATGGAAAATGTACATGAATTGATGGCAATCATTTTCTCAATTTCATGGAAGAGCCAACATCAAGGGTGAATGCAAGAGGTTTTTTTCATTATTATGGTTGTTTTGCAAGGATGTACAACTACACCTAGAATATTAAGTTTCTTGGAAACAAAGAATAAATGTTTATTGTATGTCATACCTAGATATTCATGGTAGAAATATACTTTTTTCCTCAAGTTCCAAATTTGTCCTAATATATTAACAATGGATACACATAAATCATATCAATACAAGTCAAGCTAGAAAATTGGAACACAAATGAACTTAGAGAGTTGGAGTCCAATTCACATGTCGTGTCATAGAAAGTACATGTCATGTCATATAGTCAAGTCAAGTTAGAAACTTGGAGTGTAAGTAAACATTAAAAACTTTGAGTACAAGTCATGTTATATTCTTACAAGTCAACTAATCTCAAGTTATAATTGGAGTACAAGTCATGGTTAGGAAACACAAACATTATTTATATATTTCTTGTATTAAATATAACTCCATGAAATTTAATAGCTATTTTAGAAAAAGGATGGGGAGAAAGAGAGAAGGTGGAAAATGATAAATAGAAGAAAAACCCATGTAATAGACATTGGGAAAACCTATATGGAAAACCTAGTAAAATTATACTAAGAAAAAACCATGGGTAAAGATCTTTCGTATTTTAATTTCTCTAAAAATTTACAATTACAACAACCTTCAAAAGTTACAAATGATATGACTTTGAAAGAGTATAAAAAATCCAAGTTGTAGAGTCATTGTTGACCAAAAATTTTCAAAAATAGAAAGTGAAACTCATGCAACTACATGCCAATCATTTTTCAAAATTACCATAAATAGGGTTTCCTAAAGAATAAATTCTAGCTTTAACAAAAATTCCTTTATCGTAACACCATTCAACATCTAGGGGGCTATGACATCCCCGCTAAGAACCCTCATCATTTAAACCTTTAGTTGTGTATTAACGAAAAAAGTGTTGACCTTTTTCTTAATTTAAGAATAATTAATAATAAAATGAGCTTAATCATGACATTAACCTTAATCACTCACTCATCCTTTTGCTTGTGACCTTCCTTTACTACCTTCTTCCAGCCTTCCATAGTATTATTTTTTTGAATCTACCTGCACTATCGAACCACCATTTAGGTTATGAAAATAATTCAAGATAACATTTATAAAAAAAATTAAAAGTTAAGAGGTGAAGTGGTGTGAAATCTACAAAGTAGCAATGATTGGAGAAGGAATACGCAGAGAATGCGAGGATGGAAGTGTGGCGCTCTGAATTGACAGACAGGTGGAAACCATGGAGACAAAGGCTTCATGGGAGGGAACAACCACCTACATGAGGGGCACAGTCAGTATCGGAGGCCAAAGAATCAAGCAAAGCAGAGGAATGGATGGTTCAAGAACTAGAGGCAAGAAGGGAATCCGCATAACCTTGGAGGTAATAATGACCCAACTGGGCATCCCCAGTGAAACAATTTCTGATAAATCCCCTAGAAATCCTACAGAAGGAGGAACAATGCACAAGCTTGGAGACCCAAGACAAATCAACAATATGGGAATCCCTACACCCCACCATATCAAAGAGAGAAAATTGTGTAAATCGCGACCAGCTATACGCAACCATGGTGGGACTTCCTCAAAGATCATGGCTTATTTGTGAAGTGGACAAGAGCCAACATGTCAAAGCATGAGATCATTGAATGGTTTGTAGAGCGCTTCAAAGGACGAGTAAGAGCCAGAGCCAGAGCCCTCTCTGATTTTTTTTTACTTTTAGAATGTGAAGAATCGATCATCCAAAAGAAAATTTTATTTGGAGAGCCAATATTTTTTAAGGGATTTTTATTTTCAAAATCGATTGGGAATCAAACTTCAATCCTAAATAACATAAGCTGAAAAGGCTTCCCCATTGAATTAGCTTAGAAAACTTGCCTTCTAAGTATTGGAGTGAAGAAACCCTAGGGAAATTAGTAGAAACCATTGGGACCTTAATTGGCTTTGAAAAGGATTTCCTCTTAGGGTAATCAGACACCATAAAGCTACTAGTTGACATAGACACCGAGTTCAAGTTTCTAGATAATCTAGAGATCCTCACAGAGAAAGGAGAATAGATGCAGAAAATAACAATAGATTCAAAGGGGGGAGAATGCATCATAAGTAAAGGTTACATAGTGAGTTGCTTGAAGGGAACATGAAAGGAAGTTGACCGGGTTTTAAGCAAAGGTTGGGGAGGAACGTGCCCCAAGAAGACACACCTAGAGCACTCGGGCGATGGAAATATTTCCAGAGGACAGTTAACAGACACGGCCGATAAGCCTTCCAATTTGAATGAAGAGAAGACATCAAGGTCTCTGGAGTAATTAACAAACCTCGAAGGCCTTAAACGGCTCCAAGATCTAATGAGGGATACCGAGGAGTTGGAGAAAGAAATAAGAAACAAAATCTTAGCCATATTGGCTCAAGTAGGTAAAGGGGAAGACAACAAAAATACAGTAGAGGAGACTCATCTCGAGGCCTCAGGAATGGTTAAGAATCGAGAATCGGTGAATGAGGAAACTACACTCTAGGCCCCAATGATAAATGTGGCAGGGAAGGATACCAATGATGGGGATATGGTATTAGCTGAGGGGGATGTAGAAGAAATAAGGGATAGAAACTTACAGAAGGTCATTTCCACTACTAACTTGGTTGAGGATGAGCTAGATGAGATTCTCAATGCTCCTATGTCCCTAACTGAGTAGCAACTCCTCCTGAAAGTTGTTGCAGAATCAGATGATGACTTAGAGGAAGGAGAGATGTCAGGAAAACAAGGGATTTGACAACATTCATCTAGAAAATCCAAACCAAACTATGGAAAAGGAATATCTAAGGGAAGAAAATCAATCCAGGAGCTTAGAACAAAAGATGGAGATGTAGAAGGACAACAGAAAATAACCTCTATGCATTCGACAAGGAAGGGGACCTCCCCTCTAGGGTCGCCATGATACTCTTATCCTAGAATGTTAGGGGCTTAAACGCCCCTAACAAGTAGTACTTGGTCAAATAAAGAATTTATTTGACCAAGGCAGTCATGATCTTAATGCAAGAAACCAAGTTAAGTAAAGATGAATTGGAAGCACTCAAGAAGAGTATTGTTGGATGGAATGCAACTGGAATCTAGGCATGTAGGGCTTTAGGGGGGCTGGTAGTGTTTTGGAAACCAGATTTTGTAGAGGTGGAGATCATAGCAAAAAATCCATTTTGGATGGGATGTTGCATGCACAATATTTAGTCAAAGCTCAACTTTTGCCTAATAAATGTGTAAGGGCCAAATTCTTGCATCAATAAAAGTGTAGTTTGGCATGAAATAGAGACCTTTCTCAGCTCAATACAAGGAAAGAACTTCATTCTAGCAAGGGATTTCAATGCAGTATTACAGCCAAAAGATAAACTAGGAGGTATCCATAAGAAAAATCAATCTCATAAGGACTTTAGAGAATGAATAATCAGGAATCAAATGCTCAACATTGAATTCAAGAATGGAATCTATATGTGGAAAAATAGGAGATTAGGCCCAACCATGATAGTAGAAAAGTTAGATAGATTCCTTTTCTAGGGTGGACTTGACAGCTTCCCATACATTTTTGAGGCAAGCATAGCCCCCTACACTGGATTGGATCATTTACCAATTATATTAGAAATTCAACTGGATAGATCTCCCTCTCACTCACCATTCAAATTTAAAAATATGTGGCTCAAGTATCCACACTTCACAAACATAGTTGAAGAATGGTGGGGTGAGTTGCATGTCACTGGCTCAAAGATGTATTGCCTAATCACAAAGGTGAAATGGCTAAAACAAAAAATTAAAGAGCGAAATTGGAACTATTTTAAAAAAAAATTGAAACAAAGGAAGAAATTGAAGAAGAGCTTTAGGTGGTGGAAGAGTACGTAATACAAAATGGAATGAACTAGCAGAGCTATTATAAAGAGAAGGAGCTTATAGGAAAGTATGAATTTTTTTTTGCCAAAGAAGTCTTTTGGAGACAAAAATCAAGGGGAGTATGGCTTAAAGAAGGAGATAAGAATACAATTTTTTTTTACAATAGCACAAGGCAGTGCAGGAGTGCAAACAAAATCACAAGCTTAAAAAGCGTTGATTGATCCTCAGTGGAAGATCTAAGGGAGGAAGCAGATGAGGAAGTGAGCTACTTTAGGAACTTATTGAACAATGTGGAAGGTTCAAATCTACGCCATTAGGAAGACATGTTGAAAAGCATCCCCAAGCTAGTCTCTAAAGCTCAAAACAAGATGCTCAATGAAATTTTTTTGAAGGAAGAGATAAAAATGACCCTTTTTTAGTTGCACCTAGACAAACCTCCAGGCTCAAATGGGATGCCTACTAACTTCTTTAAGAAATTTTGGAATTTGATAGGGGATGATCTGGCAAAGGAAATTGAGGCATCATGGAACTCAGAGACATTTCTCAAAAAGATAAATAATACCTTCATAGCATTGGTGTCAAAGAAAGAATCCTCGTTCTCATTAGATGACTTTAGGCCAATCACACTCTACAACACGATTTACAAAGTAATGAAAAAAGCCATGGAAAATAGGCTAAAAGCTATCCTACCTTTGGTGATTGCAGAAGAAAAAATAGGTTTTTTCCTAGGAAGGGTGATTTTGGATGGAATAATTATAACCTAGGAAGTAATACACTCAGTGCAACAAAATAAACAAGCCAGTGTGATCATTAAACTAAAGATTAGGAAAGCATATGACATGGATGATTGGAGATTCTTAGTTAAAGTTTTGGAAACCTCTGGGTTTAATAGGAGGTGGCTAAATTGGATTTACAACTGCATCTCTACTCCTAGATTTTCAATGCTCATCAATGGATCCCCTAAAGGATTCTTTGAAGTATCGAGAGGATTATGCTAAGGGTATCCACTATCCCCTTTCCTCTACATCCTAGTGGTTGAAGCATTAGGAAGGAAAATAAGACCCAATCAAATCTCAAACTTAATAGAGGGAATCAAATTAATAAGTGATCTTCAAGCGGCCATCCACTAGAAATTTGTTGATGACACATCTTTGAGGGGTTCAAAAAAAATAAAGGAGGTGTTCTAGTTTAAAGCCATACTCAATAAATACGCCAAGGCCACTGGACTAATAGTGAATGAGAACAAATTAGAGGTTTTCTTCTTCAACACAACTAGGAAAAAAGAATAAGAGATCTTAAGGGTTCTACATTTCAAAAAAGGTGAACTTCCATTCATTTACTTAGGTGTACCACTAGCTAAAGGACTTAGATCAATTGGCCTATGGGACCTACTAAATCTTAGAACTAGTTCAAAGTTGAAATCATCGAAAGAAATATGGTTTACATTGGCCGATAGGATCACACTGGTAAAATTTGTCTAATTTTCTCTCCCCATCTATCTCATGTCAATAATGTGTATCCCAAGCAGTCTCACCTCAAATTTAACAAAACTTTATAGAAAATTTTTCTAGCAAGGCAACGAAGAGAAAAAGAAGATCGCTTTCATCACCTAGGAGAAGCTTTGTAGAACCAAAGAGGATGGTGGGCTAGGCTTTAAGAACTTGGAATTGTAGAACAAATAGTTAGGAGAAAAATTGGTTTGGCATATGCATTACAACCCTCAGAGTGATTGGGCTAAGATCCTCCATCACAAGTATCTAAAGGATGGCAACAATGGTGACATTTTGTCAATATCCAACCCTCCAAGAGGCTCTCAAATCTAGAATTTCATGTAGAAATGTAGGAAAGTGGTTTGTGATTTGCTTCCTGGGATATCCACAATAGAAGCAAGGCATTTTTCTGGGAAGAATCATGGTTAGGACTTCCAAGCCTTGATAGTATGTTTGAAGGTTGCAAGGTCAAACAAGCACTCACAAAAGTTTGGGGAGATTGGGTGAAAGACTATATAGTGTTAGATGAGAATGATCATATATGCTTGGTTGGAAATGAAAATATTTTTTAGGCCTTGGTCTCTTGCAAAAGGAAGTGAAGTTGTTGTAGGATGCTTTGAAAAATAGAGCTATAACATTATGAGAGGGTTGTGACACTCTAATCTGGGCAAGGTTAAAATTAGGAAATTACAATGCTAAAGATGGCTATAAGATGCTATACTTAGAATGGGGGGGGGGGACTGGATCAACTTCCTCTTCATCTATACTGGAGTAACACTGATATTTTGAAGGAAAGAACCTTTTTCTAGGTGGTGACACAAAATAAGATTTTCATGATAAAAAGATTCACATGACTAGGCTACCATGGTCCATCTAGATGTGTCCTATGTGAAAAATATGATGAAACAATGAATCACCTCCTTCTCGGATGCCCTTTCACCCAAGAATGTTGGAGGTGGCTATGTGTAAGGCTAGGATGGGTGTGTGCAATGCTTAATGATTTGCTTAGTTGGTTTTTCTCATGGCCAACTTTGAAAAGGACTACAATATATAAAGATGTATGTGTACTAAGCCCCTCACTTGTAATTTGGGAACTGTGGAAGGAAAGGAATAGAAGGTTGTTCCAAGGAAAAAGGATAAGCTTGGCATTGCTTATCAACAAGATTGAAGCAGGCTTGATCAAAACAATGAATGCTAAAATGGAGCAAAATGTGAGCAAGGAGAGGCTCTTCTTAGAGTGGGATGCATAATTACGTAGGGCATGGCCTTCCCTAAGAATCCTAACATGGGTTGGATGTAGTGGTGAAGGCTCCTAGAAAGCTTGGGCCTCTATTGCTTGGTCTCTCCCTCCAAAAGGATGTCATAAATTAAAATTTGATGGGGCCTTCTAGAGGCAACCCGGGCACATCAGGAGATGGATGTATATGATGGGACCCCCAAGGGAAAACAATCATATCATCGACTAATCATCTTCTAGTGGGAACAAATAATGAGGTACAATTTCATGTAGTAATTCATGGGAGGAATTTGCGTAGAAACATTGGCTTGAAGAAAATTTCTATTGAGGGGGACTCAATGCTAGTGTTAAATGCTTCAAGGAGTAGAAAAGTTGTAAATTGGAAGCTCCAGGATTTACTAGACAAAGCCTTAGATCTAATGCAGACATTTGAGTGCACAACAGTGAACCACATATATAGGGAGGGGAATGGCAAGGTAGATACATTGGCCAATGAAGTTGTGGAGGTTGAGGATACCTTGGCCCATGTTCCACAGGATGTAATAGTCTAAGCCAAGGATGGCTAGATTGGGCATATAGGCCTTCAAACAATTTTAGAGGAGATTGAGAAAGTTGGAGATTCGTCGCTAGAAGGACATTCACTAGATAGTAATAAATTTGAAATTGCAGATGGTTGGATGGCATGGATCAACCATTTTTGGCAAGGTTATATGCAATTCAAATGCTAGTGGGTGAACTAGATGATGTACTCATATCATTCGTAATTGGACATAATGAATGCATAGAGTTTGTTTGGTGTACATGATCATTGTTGGCCTTGGAATGATCACAACAAAAGGTACTAAGCTTCATGTGAATTAAATGGAGGATGGAAGTGATTTCATCACACTCAACGATAGTACCTAGAGGAGCTACTCCACATAGTTGACTAGTAATATGGGAATGGAGAGGAATCTTATTTATATGACATTGTGGATGGGAATTTATATCAAAACATGGAAATGAAAATTAAATTGAAGAGATCAAAGAAGGAGGTGGCTTTTTTAGGTTATATTTCAGACTTGTGTTTGAAGAAGGTATTCCTAAACAAGGACATTCTCTACCTTGAAGTGGTCAGGATGGTGCTAAGGAGAAACTATTTCTTGTCATGCAACTGCACCAGAGCTAACTTTGACATATCATCCTACTTTGTTGCCTCCAAGTAGTGGATATGAATGTGCCAAAGGATAGATATTTGTTCTTATTGCATTTAGTTTTCAAGGGTTCAATCCTAGTCGAAGGTTCAGACATGGTGGAAATGGCTCTCCCAAGCATTCAGATACCATGGCCGGATGGCATGGCGTGCATGTTCCAACAAGGAGTGGAAGTCGAGTGGCAATGATTCATATTGGGGATGATTGAAAATGAGCTTCAATAATGCTGAAGCTAGGGATCTTTTGGATAAAAATTTCTCTATTGTAGGCTAGGTGTGATAGAAGTAGGTGGGATCCAATGGTGCCATGAATTTGCAGAATTAGTTGGAATAGGTCACTTCTACTAGGAGGATAATTGAAGACTCGAGGATGAAATTTTTGTCTCTCTATTTTTTGATGGTGGTTGGCTAATTGTGAATGTAATAGGAGTTTCTCTATTTTTTGTTGGCAAATGGAATAAATATATGTATTGTTGTGCTCTATGCTATGCCAATATGAGGGCTAAAATGAAGTAAAATTTTGTTTTCTATTAATATAATGCAGCTTTGGCTATATCTTACATATCAAAAAATAAATAAAATGAACTTAGTGTTGCCTTAATTTAGTGTTGTAATGTGTTTTACACATTCACATTATGTTTAGGATCCTTTTTAACTAAATGTACTTAATTGTGCCTTATTTAGGGAGTTGTAAAGTGTATCTTTACACTCTCACACTAGTCTAGGGATTTATTAATTAATTGAGGTTATTTTTCCTTAATTGGACCCTTTGATTCAAATCCAAGCCTAATTAAATGCAAATTTTGAGGGATAAAATCCTACATTCATAAATTCCATTACACAAAACTTAAGTTTAGGTGTGTTTCCTAGGTAGATGACCTATGACCCATTTTCCACATGGAAAATGTGTCCTCACTAGGTCCTAGGACCCTATTTTTACATAACATTTCACTTTGTTCGAAGTGTGTCCTAGGTAAGTGACCTAGGACTCATTTTCCACTTGGCGAATGGGTTGTCACTTAGACCTAGGACCCCTCATTAAAATATGTTTTTGGAAGTATTTTAATGATTTCAAATCCATGATTTTATGTTGGCTTGTGATATTTGAATTTTGGGAATTAATGATAAGATATGTATAAATAAAAGATTATTTCACTAAGTTTCATCTAAGAAGTCCTAGCAATTTCAAGTTACCTTAAGAGAATTCAAGAAAGCATTATTGGGAGCATTCAAGAGAATTTCTAATGCATTCAAGGGAATATTATAGAAGATTATTGCACCAATCAAGATTCTATTTTTCACATCAAATATTGATTGCATCATGCATGTTTTTTGAGCTAATGTGTTGATGTAGCATTCAAGATTTATCAAGCATATCAAAAGCATTATTCTAATCAAAGTTCATGATCAAGATCTACATTCAATGATGCCACTTCATGCTAGATTGTAGATTTATCCAAGGTTCAAATAAGGTGTGGTGAGTTGTGACATTGCATTGCTCCTTTATCATTCCTTTATGTTTTTACTCATTTCAAGGTTTAATTACTAAAATGGGGTTTGAACAAGGAAAACCCCTATTCCCTAACAAATAATATTTTTCTCCTCTTTGATGTGTGATTGTAGGTTTTAGGCTAAAGATCAATTGGAGAGAAAAATTGGAGAAAGTTGCAAAGTTATCAAAGTTTTCACCTTTCTTGAAAAATAATGTATACTGAGCTACAAGTTTTATTTCCAACTTTCCAACAATGCTTGAATAGAATTTGGGAGTGTAGACATTAAAGAACATAACCCTAAAATTGATTTTCTAGAGCACTAGCCAAGACCCATTTTCCATAGGGTGAATGAGTCCTTAGTGAGGTTTGAGAAAGCATTTTTGGTGAAAGGAACACAACATTTGACCATTTTCATATCTCCCTTTTGAATGCTATATTAGTTACATTTAATTTATGTTACTCATTTTCATAATATAACACACATATTGAATGAAATTTAGAGAAATAGGGTGCATCATCCTTTTCATTTTGATAAATGCTCACTTTTTTTTGTTTCATTATGGTGAACCTAACCCTTTGAGCATTGTAATTTTTTGATTTTGGAGTCCTTTTCATCCTAGATTTAGATCTTGCATTTATTATCATTCATTTGCATTGAATTAGGTCTAATTTAGGGTGTCTAATTTTCATTTTACTTTGCATTGCATCTAGGGTAATAGGATTGCATATTTTACATTCTTTAAATTTGAAAAAAAAAAAATAGTCATCTTGAATATCATATACATCATATTAACTTGCATTTGAAAATTGAAACAAAAATTGCATATCAAACTAGCTTTTCTATGTTCTCATTTCCTCATAATTTTCACTTGCATTTCACATTGCATTCATAGAAAATTAAACTAAAACTTCTTGTAACAAACTTGAATATGAAAAAGATTGCAAAATGTTTAAAATTCAATAAAAAATTGTTTCAAAAACCTAATCTAGGAAACATTCAACCTAGGGCGAATGAGTCCCTTATCAGATCATAATATGAATTTTTGGGCAATAAAATATTTATTTTTATGCTTCTGTTCACTGCTTTCAGATTTTTGTTTTTGTTTATAGAGTATTTTCTTCATCAATTTCATCATATTTAGCTTAATTTGGTACATTTAGTGCATTTTATGATTTCAAAATTGCATTTACAAGAATTCATTTTTCAAATTTTGGATAGTGTAATAAAAAAGGTACCTAGTTTAGAATATGAAAATTGCATTTACACATTGCATTGAATTTTACCCTCTTTCCATTTTTGATTTGTACACTAAGTTTGTGAAAATTATATGAGCTTTAAAACTTGGTTTCCTATTAGCAATACTATTGCGAGACATATTTCGAGACTCATGTCATCTCGTGATACACCATTCACCATGGATCTTGGGTTGTCTAACTCTCTTTCTAATAGTGTTGATAATCAACCCCCTATGGATCATAGCATGCATACTTCATTTCCTAGGACTTCCCTCCATAAAAAATATGTCATTATATTTCTAGTATCCCACAAGAAATCAAAAGGAGGCTAGATGAAGAATTCAATATTTTACCAAACTTTGTGAGAACTAAGCCTATTACTGGTAATGGCATTCCTCTCATAGGGAACATAAGAATGATGCTTAAACATAAAGAAGGGATAGAATTCATGTGCTCCTTGTTCCATATCATTGAAAAAAAATTTCCTCCCCCTCAACCACCTTCTAGTACATCTCCTATGCATAAGGGAAAAGAACCAATAAATTTTGATCACTTTACTACTCCTAACACATCCTCTTCTAAAAAAGGAAAGGGTTTGTACTTAGAAGAATAAAGTGATGAAAACATAGTAATCAATCCATAGAAGAAGAATCCACAACTGAATGATCATCAAAATATTAAGTTACAATAGTTGTATGAACCTCATGAATCCCTTTATAACTCATTACAACTTTCCAAAAATGAGACAATCCTCTATACTCTTTTAGATTGGCACCTAATCAAATTACCACATAAATGTGCAAAGTTGACCAAAAGAAAAAATAATAAGAAAGGACCATATTGTGTTTTTCATAGATTCTTTGGTTATCACATCAAAAAAAAAATTCCTTTAAAGAAATTACTAAAGAAGTTTGTACCCTTTAAGAATCAAACTTAACTAAAAAAGCATGCATCTCATTCCTTGGCATGTAATAGTTGTAGGGTCATAACATCCTAACTATTATATGTTATACATTCATTGAAAATCACTCTCTTTATCGCAAGGATCTCATTCCCATCACCTATCTCATATCATCCTTGTCCTGTACTTATTGGGGGAAAGGGGTTAGATAGCCTTGTCCTAGTTTTGGCAGTTGATGTTGTCCCTTTGGCTAGTTGTTCACCTTCTATATATACTGATCAAGATTGGGATACAGATGACTTGTATAGGTTGAATCACATGTGCTTTACTAGTATTTTGCATTATTTTCTTTTTCATGTTCTTTATGTGATTGTATGTGTGTAATGTGATCCCCCGTGTTGTCTCGTTTGATGTATTTCTCTATATGTACCTACATTCTTCTATGTGTTGTAAACATTTTTATCCTTTTTTTCTTGTCTTGTGTAATCCTTTTTGGGATGATGCAAGGAATCAAGACATTCATGTCTCTACCATGTTGAACTGAAAGTATTTTTCTTTGTTTTCACTCTCTTTGTGTCATTCTTCTAGTTCTATGAGTATTTTGGGAATGATAATATTTTTGAGCTCTATAACAATATTGTACCAAAGACATACTAACCTTGAATCTATAAATCCCTTACGTATTTTTTGAGACAACCCCTCCCTCCTTTTTTTTGTTATAGAGCTTTATTTTGGAAACATATGACTTGGCATAGGGTTTTCTGAAGAAGCTCTCATGTCTTAGGAGTAAGGATTGGCTACTTTAAATCAATTTTCTCACAACAATGGTGTTAGCCATCACTTTAAATTAGGGGCATACATTGATAATATCTTTTGACATTTTTCATGTTTCATGGTGTGATTTTATTATTCCTTGTAATGCATCCTTTCTTAGTGGTGTCATCAAATATGTACAACCATAAAATATAGAATGCTCATCCAAAAAAAAAATTCAACTAAAATCGATCAACATCTTGAATCCTCACCCATTATTTGTGTTCCTTGTAGAACCATGATGTTCACATAACCATTCTCTAACTTTTCCAAATGATGCATTCCTCCTAATTGTGATTTCCCCTCATCATCCTTCCCAACCCCCTTCATCTTTTTAAGAATGAGGCCCCAATTAGCTCATTGAATCTCTTGAAGGGTCATAAATTCTAATCCATCATCACCTCTATCTTTACAAGAAATTGGAATAATCTACCACCATAGCCTCATCCTTTTTATTTTCTATTCTTATTTAAAATGATGACAATTCCTTTACTCGTGATGTCATCTGAAAGAGTGGAAAATATAGAAACGCCTAATTAACATGCCATAAAATAATTAAATAAGATTTTTTAATTAATTACCCTCACAATTAAACATTCTTCATCAATTCTTATTTTCCCACTAAAGTTAATTCATTAATTTGACTTATTCTATCAATATTAGCTCACAATTCCTTCAACTAATCAATTTATTAATATATTCTTAATTAATTGATTAGACTAATTAATCCCCTCTTAGCTTTCTTTTAATTTAAAATTCCACCTCACTAATAATTGAAAAGCATACTTTGTCCTTGAATCTTTGCCATTCATTTTAAAATTTAAAGTTAAATCATGATCATCTATCTTGATGCATGTGTCATCATCCTACTTGTCTCTGAGCTCCTTGCTCACATATGTGTGAGTATGCTAATATGGATCTTGACCCTTCATGTTATATTCTAATTTTCTTCCACTTGCTAAAATGTCCTTTCTTCTTACCATCTAATAAAACCTCATCCATTGATAAATTATCTTGCATCCTCTTGTAAAATTTGTCAAAATGTTAGAAATCTTACCCATGCAAGCTAATCTCAACATTTGATTTTATCCCTTAGTCTAAGCCCTCCATCGTCCATTCAAAAAATTTGTTTAAGAAAGGCTTGCCCAAGCCATTTCATATGTAAACCATATAGTACTCTAATACTATCAAATTGAGTAACTTCTACCCTTGGATTATTTGGATACTTAAATCTTAAATGATTTTGGACCACATCAAAACATCTAATTGAGGTTTCATGTATGGTTTTTCTTATGATCTACAATATTTATTTCTTGCATTCATTATTGGTTTATCTTTATTGTGTCTTTCCATTTGAGTTTTAGGTTTCATTATTGCATCTAACTCACATCTTCCATAGCTCAATTTGGAGGTCCACAATATTGACATGTCAACTCTTTGTCCATATCTAAGAGCTCATCTATGCATTAAGATGACACAATATCGGATTTTCTTTACGTATTTGTAGTGTTTTACCTTCTTTTCTCTATCAAAAATGTTAGGTTTAGTGTAGAATATGAGGTTGTATTTGTGTACGTTGTCCCCATTTGTCTTCTAGATTTTACCTTGTACACATCGTTAATATGATAATACAAATTTACTTCAATATATTGCTATACTTATAGTTTTATATGTGCAAATTATTTTCTTTATTGTGGATGCTTCACATCTAGTACATTTCATATCAATTTTTATTATGAATATTCAAAATCTAAATAATTTAGATAAATATTTGACAAAGAACTTTACATGCAATTTGTATAATATTTTTACAATTTGATAATCTGTTTCAAATATGACATGATACATTTTTTTGAATATTCAAAATCTAAATAATTTAGATAAATGTTTAGGTGTGTAAATTACATATGAAAACCAGTCCACAAGCACATTAGTAACTCTTTAATACAACATTGGGGATTTCTTAGATGTATGTATTGATTTATGTTTTTGTGCCTCTAATGATTTGAAAAATGATATATGTCTTGTCATTCAAATCTGCTTATCCTCATTGCAAATTAAAATGTAGTCCCATAATGTAACAGAAAACATACATTACACACGAAAATAAAAATGGGAAACAAATGACAATTCACGTAAGTTACAATGAAATGAGATTTTATTTATTTCTTTGCTAATGAAGAAGTGAGGAGACACTGACTACATAATCTGCAACACGCAGAGCGCACTAGAAAGAAAAAACAAGACTGTGAAAGTGAGTAGGTAGTCGACGATGAAAGAGAGATGCATGACCACTAGCAAACTTGATGCACTCGAATCCTAGGACTGAACCTTTTTATTATTTTCATTGACTTGTTTTAATTATGCATGGGATCTGGGCCTTCAGGAACCAGTCTATTGTACTGAAATTTTGGCTTCAGCTTTCCTTGTCCCAAGGATTTGGATTGCCCATTTTCTTCGCTGGCAGTTTTTCCTCTTATTTGTACAGGATCATGAGTCAGCTGATTTAAAATTTACAGAACATACTCTCGTTAGTCGTGATTTTCAATATAGAAATAAAAATAATAAAAACAAATGGACAACTGAATTATTGGGATTCAAGCAAACCTTTGACTCAGTTTGGTCGCTGATGGAATATGTAAGAGCTTCAGCAATGCCTTCACGGTGCTGTACCTTTAGATGTTCTATATTTGCTATGGCTCCTGAGCAAAATTAGCAGAAGAAAGGACACTTTACAATTAGTCAATGGCCAAAAGCACGTCAAATACCACATGCAAATATCAGGAAAAGAGAAGTCGAATGAGGTGTGCTTACTTTTTGTCGCTGATCTGCCGTAACCACCAGAGAATGTGGGATGAAATAATGAGAGAGTAATAATTGTGAGAGCCACAAAGCATCTATACAAGGCCATTGATCTCAACTTCTTCAAGATTTGTCTCTGACTGCAATGCAATTAAAACTCTACAACTTTAGACGAATTTTATAGCTGGAACTTTGTGCACACGCTCGAATTTTACCTGAAAAATATCTGAACATTTGACTTGTGAAAGGATATATATAACTTAAAAAACCAAGGAAATGCTCGATAAAGAGGAAAGCTCTTGACCACCTGAAACCACCTTCCTAAAAGTGACAGAGCGCATGCTGAGTATTTCAGATCATGCGCAGCCCATAAAGAGCCTACATTAGCAAACTCAGTACTTTATGTTGTCATCGTCTCATATTTTATGGAGATTTTTTTAGAATGACTAATTAATTTAGTTAAGTTACATATATAATCACTTGACTAAAGAAAATAAAGGTTGAATATACAAAAAAATATTTTTAGTTGCAATGGCTGAAAGCTGTAATCAGGGTTAAAATATTAAAAGTTAGGCAATAAAACATATAAATCAAACTCCAATAAACAATGAAGCATAAATAAGCATAAATATATAAAGCATGGAACAATATTACCAAAAGTTTTCATACTACCATTGATTCACCTTCATTTCCCTTCTCCATTTTGCTTGAATATGATAATTGCCCTCAGATTTTTGAGTATGTAAATAGGCCTATGACAATGACTAAGAAAAACATTCAAGATTCTATATGACTATTGATGCACTTACTTGATAGTAGACTTGATAGCAAGATGACTCTAGATAGCTTATGGATTCTCCAAGATGTCTAAGATGAAGAAATGACAATGATAGAGGTCTTTTATAGGAAAGCCAATTTTTAATGAATGGCTAAGATTGAAAGTCAATAATCAATGGTCAAGAATGAAAGATGTAGCATGGAGTAGGTTTAGGGCAAAACTAGGGCAAATGATAAGGATTGATGGTCAAGATTAAATTATAAATAATTTAATCAAGGGTGGAGGTTAATTGAGACATGGATAGATAAGGACTTGATGTGGAAGATAAGATTGACACGGAAAAAGAGGTGATAGGAGAAATTAAATAATACAAATTATTTAATCTAGGTGACCAATGAATAATTAAATAATTAAAATAATTATTTAGTTATAGAAAAAAGTGACAAAGGGAATATTTTGAATTAAATAATGATTTAGTTCCAAATTTAACAGAGCGGAACAAATTAAATAAATAAAAAATATTTAATTTATGACAGAAAAGGATAATGAATATTTAAAATAATTATTCAATTATAGTAGAAGGTGGATGTTTATTTAATTTTAGGAAGAAAGAGACTTAATTAGTGGCGTAATTAAATAAATAAAATAATCAAGGAGGAATAACTATAGAAATGAATTATTTAAAATTATTTAATTAATAGAAGACTTATGACTTTACAAAATAATTAAATAATCAAAATTATTTAATTATCAGAGATGAAAAGGGAAATGATGGAGAATTTAGAAGTCGTAGGAGTAGGACAATTTTTATTGTCTACAAAAGCAACCCTCCCCAATCTTTTAAGGTATTTAAAGAATCTTGAAAAAGGGTTGTACAATTAAATCCAATACCCCCCTAGAAACTTTTGATTAATTTTTAAAGTTAGTTTTAGATGAAGAATCTCAACTTATTAAAAAAGGATATATTAAGAACCATGCATATTTAGTTAAGGTTAAAGAAATTTATAGATATGTTGATGGGAAGAAGAATTCAAAAAACTACAATACAATTCAAAATAATGATGGTTCTAACCATATTTCTAGAAATGAGGGTGTATAAAAGTAATTGGGAAGAAAACCCATTATTTGCAAGTATTATAGAGCTGAGAATCATATGGAAAAAGATGTTTGAAAAAGAGGGACAATGATAGGAAAGAATATAAGATTACAAAATTAAGGCGCACCTTCATTTGTACCTGTAGGTGCAAAGATTCAATCCAATAACTTATTTGCACCTGTAGGTGGGTTTTATTTTCTACTTACTATTCTCCATAAATTTTTTATTCATTACTTGCATTTGAATTTTCGTTCTCCAAATATGAAAACTAAATCCATAATATTTATCTAAAACAATCTTCATAATGCTATATCCTCTTTAAATCAATCTCTAACACAAAATATCGCTTATATCAACATTAAACTCATAATATTAAGCATAATAGCCAATTTACACTCACCTAGATTGATAATTCCCGAATGATAAGAAGGAAAATATACATAAGAAAACAAGTGGTTGTGCACTTGCAGAGTCCAATAAAAACTGCATAAACAGATTTTAATGAAGGAATCAAAATGGTATCAACATATCTTAATGTCCAATTACCATTTCTCTCTTATAATACACAAATGTGTATTTCAACCTGTCACACTTCATTGTGAAATCTTCTAATTCTCTTACACATCATTCTATAATTCTTCTGTGCTTAAAGCCGAATGTGGAATTCAATAATTTATCTCTATATTGTGAGTGCATCATCCATAACTTCCCTCTCAATGTAGATCATCATACACATGTATTTTTACAAGCAGCCAGGTTTTTATTGCATCCAATAAATCATATGTAAGCTTTATTTTATATTTTCACTTATGATCTAAAAATCAAACCAAATCAAAAGGAAATAAAACTAAATATATATAACACAATATACAAACCTGGTTCACCTTCAATATGAATCACACCTTTCTTGCCTTTTCATTGCATAGATTGTGTGGGTCTTGCATTTCCTTCTTGCACAAACCTCTTTTTGTGTAGATCATTTATTGTTTTCTTATTCTTCACACCTTACATAGTAAAGGAAAAGAATCCTTCCACATTCTTATGAAAAACATATATCTAATCATTTTGAATTCCTCCTTTATTGCAAAAATGGCTTATGTGTAAGGAAATTAGAGTAGTGGAAACAATTTACTACACCAATCTTGAGAGGAGAAATTATGCAAAAAAATTAGAAGTTGATCAAATAGTAAAAAAAATTCCAACAACACATTCATAACAAGAAAATAAACAATTAACAAAAACACCAAATATATGTGGGGAAAACCCTTTTGAGTGAAAAACCCCACACTCCAAAACCCGTTCAATGTATTTCAAATCCAACAACAAGATTACATACACTTGTAGAGAAATTCTTTTACAAGAGTATCACTAGTAAACAATTCTAGAAGAATTCTAGTAGTAATTCGACAACATAATAGTACCTACAAACTCAACTCAAAAACTACTCCTCAAGCCTTCAATTTATAGACCTCCAACAATACAAGAAACCATATGTGGTTTACAAAACCATGTGCAAAACCACTCATGAGGTGTATTGCCCAAAAATGTAAGATTTTGGTCTAAAATTAGGCTCTCACGTCCACAATATTCTCCCTAGTTTTTGACCCTAAAAATGTTGTAAAATCTGTCATAATATCTCTAAAATTAACCCTTTCATGATATACTATCACATGGGAATATTTTGACAATAGATACTTCTATTTTCAAAGCACCGACAATGTGTAACAACTGTAGGAAATCTTAAATGGAGACAAATAAAATCTATGGAAATAGCAAGGTTGAGACATAGTCTCATTTCCAACATTCTCCCACTTTTTGAATACCTTGTGAGAGCCAAAGGAGACCTATCATAGATTAAATGCTAGGGGTTGAAAGGACCATAGACTCAGAACACCACTTAAATTTCATTCTACTCATGGGCTTAGTTAATGCATCTACAACATTCCCCATTGTCTCTACCTTTTCCCGATTCACCCTACCATCCTCAACCATATCTCTCGTGAACTAATATTCAACATCAATGTGTTTGGTCCTGGCATGAAAAGTTAGGTTCCTCACAAGGCAGATTACACTTTGATTGTGACAATAAAGTGTAGAGTAAGTGCATGGATCTGTGACACATTTTTGATGCCAAATTGAAAAAAAAAAAAATGCCAAAAAAGAGCATTTGGTGCATGCCAAATTTGGCAAGCACCAAGTTTGGTGCACGCCAAATGAGCAAGTCATTTGGCACACACTAAATTGGGCATGCACCAAATGGATTGCTCATTTGGTGTGTCAAAGAGAAAATTTCTATTAAAACAAAATGACACATTTCTAACCTTATTTTATGTTCTCCTATGGCTTGGCTTGGAGGTTTTCAACTCTGCAACTCATGCTCGCCAAAGCTCTTCCATTTTTTGCACTCTTAAATTCTTCACGAGGATACCACCAACACGTCAAAGAGGTCAAATATTGTGAAGAGGTATGTATTTTTATTGTTTTTATTTTAAATTTGATTTAGAATGTAGATTGAAATAGTTTTTTTTAATAAAAATTTGTTCTATTTCTCAGGGAATAAATCTCCACCTCCAAACATTGAGAATTCACAATCACCCCCTCACAAAGAGCCTCCTATACAAGAACAACCTGAAACCCCTCAATCAGTTCATAGGAATCCTCAAGGAACATAAGAAAATATTCTAAATCAAATTGAAAATAATAAAAGAGACATTAAATAATTAATTGGAAGATTAACCGAACATGTTGAAACCCACCCTTATAGGAGAGGGATTGTTGAATCATTGAAGTCAATCATATCTCATGTAGGAGAAATGAGTGAGAAAATATTTTTTTGGTCAAATAAGAGGCATGTGTTGAGACAATTTTATGCTAGTGTTTTGTCTTATGTAGATGTGAAAAAAAAAAAATTTAGCAAAGACAACTTGTGTACCCTTTTTACAAACCTAAGGACCAACACACCTTTGTCTCATGCATGCAGGAAGTTCCCCATCTATTGGTGTCACCATGAAGTAATTAAAAATAAATTTTGGGAGCGGTGGTGGATGGTATTTGACAAACCTCCATGCAATAACCATGAGGTACCACAATACTTTTTGAGGAAACTCTATTTTGAGTTTGTCCTCAATAAGATGCCAAATTATTTTGACATCTTATACTTTTATGGTAGAGGTGGGGGTTCCACACATGATAGACCTAGTGCATGACATAATCCACGGTTGGCACTGAGACCCTTGGCCAAACCCATGGTGGATAATTTCGTTGTTCCTTCCATTATTAAGGATAGTGTAGACGTGGACACATTGGAGCCGATTAGCTCACTCACCTTGAACATTATACAGTGTGTGGGGCCTCTAGTAGAGCCTGATGTGGAGGAGATGTGTAGGCCCTGAGCTCCACCCCACCATTGTGGCACTTGTGGTGTTGTTTGCAAGTATGATTATTAGACTACTCAAGATGTAGCTACACAACCTACACCAATTTTAGAGGTGATGGTTATGACAGATGAATTGTTGAATAATACATACGACATTTATACTCAAGTAAAATTTTGCAATTTTATTTAATTTTTTTTATTAAATTATATTTTGAAATTTATGAATAACTAAATTAGTAGAATCAATATGATGAAATTTTAGGGTTGGAGTGTTCATGAGATGTGCTTCATTGCTATAAACCCTTATTCATTCTCGACATTGAGTCCATAGGTATGTAACTAGTATTAAAGATATTATTATTGCATTTGAATAGTTGAATTTTATATTTGAATATTTGCATCATAAAATGCTTTGGATGTCAAACAGTTTCTTTATGGACCTTCAAGATCCACACCTTGCAATTCATGTCCTCAAACATCTTTCACTTAGGTAACCTTTATTCATTAATGGTGTTCTAAGACAATGCTAGCTAATTTTGATTATTTTACATATACAAATCTAAAAAACTGACGAGAAAGACAAAAATTGGTTGGTCTTGTGAGATCCTAATTATATTTACAATTCAATTTCCATCTCATTCTTCCATTCCTTTCATCATGCATATTTTAACCATTTTATAATAACATATCCCAATCTTTAAGAACTTATATATTATACCATATTCTTCCATATTTCATCTTATACGCATATCATTACAATTTATTTTTTCCTTCTACTCATTATTGATGAAATCTCTTATACATTATTACTACACACCTCAAGTTCCTGCTTCATGTCCTATATTCAAACCTTAGACACCTCCTAATTTACTTTATGATCTAATATTCCCTCCCAATTACTTTTCATTAACCTCTAGTATAGTTCACCTTAAAAATGTTTTATTATCCCATACTAGCTCATCCAATTAATCTTTACTAGCCCATTCTATGTTGCATCATCCCCTCTTGATCGTGTCACATTATCTTCTCCTAATTCACTTTTTTTTCCTTTATTCCTTTCTAATCCCATCCCATTAATGCTTAATAATTCACTCTATTTTCCATGATCCCCTCCTAGCCCATCCCACTAATATCTTCTAGTCCATCCTATGTGTCATTAAATTCCCTTCTACTCCCATCTTATTATACCCATTATTATTTCACCTTAGATGTTCCATGATCCCATATGCTCCACCCTATGTTGCTTTATCCATTCCATGTTGTACCATCTTTATCCATGTTTCATCCTAGATAACTCTTCTCTATTATTACTACACACAAGTGAAGTTCCCAATTCATGTACTATAGTCAAACCCTAGACACCTCCTAATTCACCCTATGTTCCATTATTCCCTACTAATCACATCCCATTAACCTCTAATTTTCCACCCTATATTTTTTTATCCCATCCTAGCCCATCCCATCAATCTATACTAGTCCATCGTATCTTCCATTAACCCCTTCTATTCCCATCCCATTACCCTATCTTATTTCACCTTATGTTCCATTATCCCCTCTTGGTCTTGTCTCACTATATTTCCCTAATTCACCCTATGTTCCTTTATTCCCTCCTAATCCCATCGCATTAACCTCTAATAATTCATGCTATATTTTGTTATCCCATCCTATCCCATCTCATTAATCTATTCTAGCCCATCCTATGTTCCATTAACCCCTTCTATTCCCATCTCATTATGCTCCCTTATTTCATCGTATGTTCCATTATCCCCTCTTGGTCTTGTCCCATTATCTTCCCCTAATTCACCCTATGTTCCTTTATTCCCTCCCAATCCCATCCCATTAACTTCTAATAGTTAACCCTACATTCTATGATCCCCTCTTGGACCATCCCAGTAATCTCTACTAGTCCCTTCTATGTTCCATTATCACATTCAACTGTCATCCCATTGTACCGTCTATTATTTCACTGTATGTTCCATTATCCCCTCTTGGTCTTATCACTTTATCTCATTTATGCTATAGCACCTCTATCCAAATTTTATCCTATACACCATTAGAAGAAATATTTCCTTCCACTCATTATTGGCAAAATTTCTCTTCTCCATTACTGTTGCACACCTCAACAACTAACTTCATGTGCTATAGTAAAACCTTATACACGTCCTAATTCATCGTATGTTCCATTATCCCTTTGAAAGCTACTAGTAACATAGTAATCCTCACTTCATTCATGTGAACTTCATTGTGGCATTATCACTATGTTGACAACATGCTCTCATTAACATTAGTTCACCAACATATATAATTTGAATCTCAATAAGCACCGAACTTTGGCATTTGCAAGAGTTTGGACTATCCTAGTGGACGTAGTACTTTCATTATTATGTGATCTATAAGCACTATATTGTAGTCTCAATTGACGCGAACCATTTACTCTTTCATTTATTACAGTTATAAAGGGACTACCTAAATTTCTTTATATTACTATTAGATATGTTATTTCAGGGTATGTGTAGGATCATGATGGGCCAAAAAGTGGTGATATGATGGGTATGTGGCTGAAGACTTTTTTTAACCCAAAATTGATGAAATGAAAAGGGTTTTAAAAGGAGATTCTCAACTTTCCACCAATATAAATTATTCTTTACTTTGAATTTAATAAATATTTATTATTCATTTTCTATATGAATTATGACTAAATTCTTCATTGATAGGCGATTGAAAACATCTATAGCTTTCAAACAATATCATTTTTTTAATCTAAAAATGTGTCACATTCTATGCTTCACATACTATAGGATTAAAAAATGAATGTCATGAAGTTTTGATGAAGTTAAGGTGACATTGAGTTTTATATTTTCTAAAATTTGTAATAAAAAATCATAATTAATTATTTACTTGGAAAAAAATTACAAAAAATATGCATCACATGGGACATGAGTCCTCTACTTATATCTAAAATATTATAATTATTTTTATCATTTTATTGTGGTTAGTGTGGTTAGATAGACACCTACTTCTTATTTTCTCGCTAAAATTTAAGTACTATTGCATTGAAATTTCAAATTTTCACCAAATAGATTTTTTATAAGAAAAACTAGTAGTTTAGAAACTACATTCAATTTTCTATAGATTCTATTCTTACATATTTTTGAAATAATATAGATAACTTATTCAAATTTTTATGTCAAGTTTCTTAACTCTGATTTTTCTAAAATTTTCACCACTTAAGGGCCTATTTTTTCCATGATGATCCTGCACATACCCTTCATTTGCAATTGTTGACATCTGACATCCCTAGTGATGTTAGTGGCATGATGGACCATGGAGTTACCGCAACAATAGCTAGTTCTAATCCTTTGGGAGAGTTATGCAACAAATTAGTCGATTTGACATTATATTTTCTCTTTTATGGTCTATTATTGAAAATTTTCATGAGAATTTTATGTAGTTTAATTTCTATCTTGATGGTTGCTACAGGTGGTTTTCACTCTAGATTTTGGATGTGGTAATGTTGTAAATATGTATGATGACTATATGTATGCGGTAAGTGATTATATTTTGTTATATATCATTCCACAATTCAATTTCTATGTATTAACATCTTTACTTTTTATTGTATTAGTTTAAGGTCCATAGTGAAGAGATCCTGAGGACTAGTAAGCATGCTTAAAAGATAAGAGACCCAACAAGCACTCCATCCAGCCCAATTTCAAAGGCATCATGGGATCTTTTTCCTGCCCCTGGAGGGAAATGACTATGTACTAGGGTCATTTTTTGTATGTCTATGTGGCATTTTGGAACATACATTTTGTACTATCGATATATATGTGACATTTTATGTCCACATGGCTCTTTTGTAGTAAGCCTATATGGATTTTTTAGATATATTGTATAATTTTATCAATATATATCATTGTATAGCCTTAAAAAAATTTGATTAAAGAAAATATTATTTTGCTATTTCCATTCTTGAATGATGTTATCATGCATATTGTGTAAATTGTCTGCTTGAATGTTGTAGGCATGGATTTTGTTTACATCTAATGCTTAAATAATTACTATTGATTGCTCTATAAGCTCCATCTAATGAGTATTATGTAAATAAGCCCCATTCCTTGTGGTTTTTATCCTTTGCATTACTTCAATTACTTGTGCTTCACTTATTCCAATGTATACTTCATGTATATTGCATGTATTCATATGTATGCTTTATCCTTCCAATGTATAATTCATGTGTTCATCTATATTCTTCATGATTCATGTGTATACTTCATGTATTTGTGTGTATTCTCCATGCTTCTTGAGTTCTATTGTTGTCTAGTGGCAAGGAAGCACCAAAAGGTTTCAAATGAACTGTAAAAGCTCCTTCCCATAAAAAAAAATCATATCAAAATGTATTGCTTTTAATTCATGGCTAAGGTTGGCATCCAATAACTAATGGTTTTTATTCTAAAGCTTAGCAATTATTGCATTTGCATCTATAGAAAAAGTGAATGTTTTGAACCTCGATGGCATATATATACCTCTATGAACTTGTATGAACGTGCATCAAAACACATGATAGTTGTTGATCCAACCAACAAAATTTATTTTCATCTACTAATATCACAACACTTGACATCTCATTAAATGAAATCAATGCATAGGTCAGTTTTAATGATATTCTAAAGATATTAGATATGTATGAACAACAATATAAGCTTTATTTCTAGATGCATCACTCATGTGCAATTATCACATTTCTCCCATATTCATCATTTAAATAAGTTAAAAAAAATCCTTTCATTTTCTATGCATGAAATAACATGACAAATCATTGGGAAACATGGTCCTATAATTGTCGCCACATCATCTTTTATAATTCTAGAGAATGAAAAATAATATGTCATGGATATTGAATATCTAGATCCAAATTTTCACTAGTAGGCCAAGTTTTGCATTTCAGCAAGGGCATACTATTCAGTGACAACAATTGTAATTCAAACTCTTAAGGGATTCAACCAGTTGAATGTAGCTTATAGTGATTCAACATGTTTGAGAGTGATTTTGCATGTTTGGGAGTGATTCACCACATTTGGGAGTTATTTCCTTGTGTAAATGTACCCACCTAGACATTTTGGAATAGTTCGTTAGGTCACATGAGTTGTAGAATGAAAGTTGCACCACTTTGCAACTTTGCAATACTTGCATTTGACAACCTTTTTTGCAATTAAAATGTCACCGCAATGGGAAAAAAGCCTCTGAGATAGTGAAAAATGAGAGAGGTTATTATAGAGGGGCCCAAATTGATCCCATAGGCACAAACGATAAGTTTTTAAGTGTCATGGTATTTGAGTAACAACTTGTCAAAGATTGCAACCATTTTGTACTTTGGACTCTTAAGGGATTCAGTCAGTTGAACATAGTTCAGATTGATTCGACATTTTTGTGTGTGAAAGAGGACCATACCTAGCATAAATGTACCCACCTATATGCATTGGAATAGTTTATTTGGTCACATAAGTTGTAGAATAAAATTTGCACCACTTTGCAACTTTGTACTACTTGCATTTGACAACTTTTGCCCCAAGCGAAAAGTCGCCGCCACAAGAAAATGCCTTCGAGATAACAAAATTGAGAGATTTTATTATAGAGAGGTACAATTTGATCCCATAGGCTTAGATGAGAAATTTATAAGCACCACAGTGTCCGAGTAACAACCTATCAAAGCTTGTGGCCATTTTGCACTTTAGACTCTTAAGGGATTCAACATATTGAATATAACTCAGAGTGTTTTGATATGTTTGGTTGTGAAAGATGACCATTCATAACATAAATTTACCCACCTAGATGCATTTGACTATTTTTTTTGGTCACATGAGTGGTAGAATGAAAGTTGCACCACTTTACAACTTTGCACTACTTGCATTTAACAACTTTTTCCCCAACTGAAAAGTTGCCACCATAGGAAGACAGCTCCAAGATAGAAAAAATTGAGAGAGGTTACTATAATGAGGCCCAGTATGATCACATAGGCTTAGATAAGAAGTTTCTAAGCATTACAGTGTTTGAGTAACAACTCATTGAAGATTGCATCTATTTTGCACTTTGGACTCTTAAGGGATTATGTTAGTTGAATGTAGGTCAGAGTGATTTGACGTGTTTGGGTACAAAAGAGTACCATGCCTCATGTAAATTTACTCACCTAAACATGTTGGAACAATTTTTTTGGTCACACGAGTTGTAGAATGAAAGTTGCATTACATTGTAACTTTACGCTACTTGCATTTGATAATTTTTCCCCAAGCGAAAAGTTGCCACGATGGGAAAATGCCTTTGAGATAGAGAAAACATAAAAATTATTGTAGAGGGGCCCAGCACAATCCCATAGCCTTAGAAGAGAAGTTTTTAAGCATCACGGTGTCCGAGTAACACTCCATTGAATATTGTAACCATTTTGCACTTTGGGCTCTTAAAGGATTATGCGGGTTGAATGTAGCTCAGAGTGATTTGGTGTGTCTAGGTGTGAAAAAGGACCATTCCTAGCGTAAATTTACCCACTAAGATGTGTTAGAATAGTTCATTTTGTCACACAAGTTGTAGAACAAAAGTTGCACCACTTTGTATCTTTGCACTACTTGCATTTGACAACTTTTTTCTCAAGTGAAAAGTCACTACCATAGGAAAACACCTCCGATATAGAAAAAAAAAGAGAAGTTATTGTGAGGGGTCCAACGTGATCCCATAGCCTTAGATGAGAAGTTTCTAAGCATCACAATGTCCGAGTAATAACCCATAGAAGATTGCAACCATTTTGTACTTTGGACTTTTAAGGGATTCTATCAGTTAAACATAGCTTGGAGTAATTCAACATGTTTGGATGTGAAAGAGGGCCATGCCTAGTGTAAATGTACCCACCCAGATGTGTTGGAATAGTTCTCTTAGTCACATGAGTTTCAAAATGAAAGTTGCACCACTTTGCAACCTTGCACTACTTCCATTTGACAACTTTTTCCCCAAGTGAAAAGTTGCCACCATAGGAAAACGTCTACAAGATAGTAAAAAATGAGTGAGGTTATTGTAGAGAGGCCCAACACAATCCCATAGCCTTAGAAAATAACTAAGTGCCATGATGTCAGAATAACAACTCATCAAAGATTGCAACCTTTTTGCACTTTGGACTCTTGAGGGATTCTGTCGGTTGAAGGTAGCTCAGATTGATTTGACATGTTTGGGTGTGAAAGAGTACCATGCCTAGCATAAATGTACCAATCCAGATTCATTGGAATAATTTTTTTGGTCACATGAGTTGCATAATGAAAGTTGCACCACTTTGCAACTTTGCACTACTTGCATTTGACAACTTTTTCTCCAAACAAAAAGTTTCCACCATGGGAAAATACCTCTACGATGGAAAAAATAAAAATAGGTTATTCTAGAGGGTCCCAACATGATCTCATAGCCTTAGACAAGATATTTCTAAGCATCACAGTGTCCAAGTAATAGCCCGTCAAAGATTGCAACCATTTTGCACTTTAGACTCTTAAGAGATTTTGTCAGTTGAACGTAGCTCAGAGTGATTTGGCATGTTTGGGTGTGAAAGAGGACTATGCCTAGTGTAAATGTACCCACCCATATACATTGAAATAGTTCATTTGGTGACATGAGTTACAGAATAAAACTTGCACCACTTTGCAACTTTGCACTACTTGCATTTGGCAATTTTTTCCTCAAGCGAAAAGTCACCACTAAAACAAAACACCTCTGAGATAGTGAAAAATGAGAGAGGTTGTTGTAGAGATCCCAAACATGATCCCATAGCCTTAGCAAATAAGTTTCTAAGCATTACGGTGTTTGAGTTACAACCCATCAAAGATTGCAACTATTTTGCAGTTTGGAATCTTAAGGGATTTTTCCTGTTGAACATAGCTCAGAGCGATTCAACATGTTTGGGTGTTAAAGATGACCATTTTTAGTATAAATATACCCATCCAGATGTGTCAGAATAGTTTATTTGGTCACACAAGTTGCAGAAAAAAAGTTGCACCACTTTGCATCTTTGTACTACTTATATTTGACAACTTTTTCTCCAAGAGAAATGTTGCCACCACGAGAAAACACCTCTAAGATATCAAAAATTGAGATGAGAAGTTTCTAAGCATCACAGTGTTCAAATAATATCTTTTTGAATATTTCAACCATTTTGTACTTTGGACTCTTAAGGGATTTTGTCGGTATAATATAACTCGATGCGATTCGACGTGTTTGGGTACCAAAGAGGACAATTTCTAGTGTAAAATTGCCCACTTGAATTTGTTAGAATAGTTCATTTGGTCACATGAGTTGCAGAATGAAAGTTGCACCACTTTTCAACTTTACACTATTTATATTTGACAACTTTTTCCCCAAGTGAAAAGTCCCGCCATGGGGAAACACCTCTGAGATAGCAAAAATTGAGAGATGTTATTGTAGAGGGGCCAAACATGATCCAATAGCCTTAGATGAGAATTTTCTAAGTGTCATGGTGTCTGAATAACATCTCATTGAAGATTACAACCATTTTTCACTTTGGACTCATAAGGGATTATGTCGGTTGAATACAGCTCAGAGAGAAAACTAGTTCCTCACCTAAATAAGCTAAAAGTTACTAAAAAAAATTTATTAACACATGTGTAAATCCTTCAAAAATTTGGAAATATCCTTGCTTCAAATGAAGTGTCTTGGAAACATTCACTTGGAAGTCCATTCCATTGACCTTTTGACTCTAATTGCAAAAACACACTTTTAATGACTCTACCACTTTTCCATAACTTAAGTTTGTTGTTTCAACTTCACTTTAATAAACACATTTTTGTGGAGAGCAATATAAGGAAATAAATAGAAGACCACCATAAATAAACAACCACCATAATTTAACTTTTCCATCACTTAAGTTTTGTTATTTGAAGTTTGTTGTTTCAACTTCACTTTTAATGACATATGCAAAGGATCATCAAATTTTACACAAAGGAAAAGGAAATACTCAGAGAACAACCATAAAGTATTTAAGTCAAAGTTCTTTTATTTTATGAAAAAAACATTGGAAAGGAGTTTTAATTATTTCATGGGGATTATTTTCATGATATTCACATGCATGAGTGAAAATGGACTAAGTTTAATCTTTGATTATTGAGTTTGGATTAGTAATAGTGCATCATTTATGCATTATGTAAATAAACCATAATGCTGATTTGTGCCTTGGAACACTATATCATGGAAGTTTGAGTCCAAAAAGTGTTGAGAATCATTGTGATATGTTTCTAATAACCTTAGACAACCCAAGTTATGTGCTCATGCTGTTCCATCCTTTGTTTGTACTATTGGCCATGTGACTATGTTTCCAAAGTTGACAAGAGCACCAAATGCCAAGTGACTGTTTTGAGAGATTGATTGGTTGAAGAATGTTTTGCAGTTGTCAAAGGTTTTGGAGGGTATTGAAACATTTCTTCCCCCAATGTTCATGTTGTTCTTCCCTTGTTGGTGTGTTTTTCCTTCCTTGGATTTGCATTAGGCTAGGTTGTCAATAGTGGAAAGGTGTACTAAGATGTCTTGTGCATTGATTTTTAATGAATCCCTTGAAAGGCGACTAAGATTATGTAAAGAGATAGATCATGATAAAAGTGACTCTAAAACTCATTCAAGATTAGAGTAGATTTTGGAAATCCAAACACAAAAAACCTAAGTAGATAAGCTTGATAATGATGGATTCCCTTTTATTGGTTTAGACTTATATATAGTGGGGAGATATTAATTGGAAAGGTGAGTTCATACCCTTTTGATGCAAACTTTAGCCTCGAGTTGACGCATACTAAATGAGGAAGGGTTGATCAAGTTTTAATGTGAAATAATGATGATGGAAGGAGTTATAGGGCTTATAGAAGAGAAAGAAAATATTCCTTTGTACAATAGAAGGATTTTTTTTATATTTTGTCATAAATCCGCATGCTTTTCCTTCAAGAAAACTTTAAATGTAAACCATAAACCATTAAAAATAACTTTAATTGTAATATACACATTTGCATGTATGCAGTTCTCATAATTTTTGTATATCAAAAAATACACTAAGTCAATAACAAATATTACAATAATGATGGAAGAACATCTTGAAAATCCTCCCATTTCAATACTTGTAGCAATACATGTAGGGAAATAATCCTCCCATTTGTAGCCCAGATAAGGAAATATATTGTACAAGAAGAAACAAAAGGAGTTGTTACCCATTTTGTTTTCTCCAATCCACCTCAGGTGGCCCAGTTATTTGCATTCCATTTTTTTTGAAAACATGTACATCCCTTGCTCCCTTGGAAACACATGGGTAGTAGCCTCTCTATTGTTGTGTACTCCCACTGAATTTGGTCCACAAAAAACTTACAAATGCATAACAATTTCAGACATGGACTCACATAAAAATGATTAAAAGACTAATAAATCTATTAAATGGAAAAGAAAGAGAAGAGTAAAAACCAAAAAATGTACTGGCAATTGATGTTTTTCTTTTCTTAAGTTGATAATCTTTAATGAAGCCTTTCCCTTTTGCTCCTTCACTAGTCTTGCATATCTCTTCACTAAAGCAAACATATAATTAATAAGTGGGTTAAAAGATAGTCACAAATGCATCAATCGTAGTCCTAAATTCATATGACATCAAACAAGAATATAAAATACCAAATTAAAAGTAGTCAATAGAGAGAAACATATAATTATCATTTTTCTAATTAACGATAATGTAATTTTGAAAACCTTTCTACAATCAAACTTAAACAATTGAAAGAAAGTAGTGATCAATAACATGAATTTACAAAAATTCAATGTGCATACTTACAAATAAATTAGGGGAACCATCCAGGTCTTATCTACTCTTTATTGTGTCAAGTATTTCCTCATGGTCAAACTCATGCACTTTCCACAAGTTCTTGTTCACAATTATTCCCTTATATTTGATCAAATCAATGTTGGCCATGACGAAAAGATTCCAGTAGTGAAGAATCTTTTGATGCATTTTGAAGTCCTTAAACAACTAAATTGTGGCATTCTTAACTAGGTACCTTCTAAGCCATGTTCGAGTAACAACCACCAACCTTGTAGGATATTTTATGTTTTCTCCATCTATCACTGGGGCCTCTAATTTCTTTTTTTCCTCGATACAATGACATTGGTAATAATTTTTACCCTCTTCATTGTCTTCATCTTCAATCATCGCATAAACATTCCCTCCATTGATATGTTCATCTTATTAGATGTATTTAATGAACATCAAAATAAAACTTGAAAGTTAGACATATTACCTAGTTCTAGTAGGTCTGATACATGATAAAAGTCAATGGATGATTGCATCTCTATGATTTGTAGAGCCGTTAAGAGCCGATAAGTACCAAGTGGGGTTAGACTTGTTATAGACCATTTGTCAACCCACTTTGTTGACTCACAATCATTCCATGCTTGAAGTGTACATTTAGAACAAAAGCATGCCATATTCCATGTGTGGATAGTCCATGTACTTGCATTGGAGCTTCTAAAAGAGTGTAGCCCACTTGATCCTATTAGTGTACAAAAGTCCTCATATTTTACAATGTTAATATCATCCACTAAATGAAAAAATATATGAACTAAAGAATTACCTTCACTACCTAGACCCATTACATTACTACACCACTCGACAATTGATCTTGCATCTATCAAATTTACACTGTCTTTGTACTTTAACTCTTCTCATGTTAATGCTCTTTTGATACATGCACTTGCTCCATCATGCTCCCCCTTTCTGTGCTTAGCCTCTAAGAAGTTCAACATACGGGGAACACCATTGATCTTACACATCCTACTCAACCAATAAATTTTTTGGAGTTCTTGAATTGCAATGTACAATTATCTAACCATATGATATACTGAGTAAATGATATGCCCTTGCTAGCCAGATCAACATAGAACATCTAAAATAAACATTGCACAAAATCTATAGAATGTGTACGAACATCACTCATGTAAAAGTGATACTCCATCAATACTTTCCTATTATCCTATGTACTATCATTTGACTGAATGAATGCTATATGCAAAAATATAGCAACCTACATGGAGTTGTAGTACTATGATTGCACCTTGTTCTATGGTTGTAGTGTATAGTTCTTAGTGAATTCGACAACTAAAATGATGCTATGAAGTGGTAATGTGTCCTTGCATAACTTGAACTATGAGTCCAACCATCAAGCTCTAAGTGTATGCCTTGGATACTCATAGACCACCTGATCACAGAAAATTCCCATAACCTAATACATTGGAATCTTATCACTGACCAATTCATAATTCTTTTCCTCTTTCCCATCTTTTAGACTATAGGCTACTGTCTTGTATTTTCCAAATTCCACGATTCTATTTCCAATTGTGTGTGTACTAACTTAATGTTGAATTCTATGTGTAACAATGAAGATTAATAAAATCATCAAATGAATGGTCTATAAATTGTCAAAAAAAAAAAAAAACTCAATATAAAAATCTACCTATAATGAAATAGAGTGAATTCCACTAGGCATTGTGGAAATGGACTACTATAAGCAATGCAAATAGAATTCATAAGCAATTTTTTGTTAAGTTGATGTCGTTTATATAAGTTTAAACATGAATTCATCTAAATTATGTCATGTTTTTCATTTTTTTCTTCAAACTCATAATTTTTTTAACTTTTTATGCAACTCCCATCTAATTCAGTGTTGAATTCTATGTCCAATTGTTATGATTAATAAAATCATGAAAGTAATTTAGTTTATATTGTAAAAAATGAAAAAATATACTAAATAAAGATATTTCAATATTACCAAAATAAATATATTACCTGAGATAATGTAAAATGATGTAGAAACATCAAAATGTCTTCTTCTACATTGTCTAACATGCAAATTGGTGGTAAAAACATGTTCAATCAAGCATATAAATTGATACAATAGGGAGTCAACTACATAAAAAAGCCATTTCTGAGTTGGATAAAGCATTGAACTAGACAAATGTAGAAGCATGTGGGACTAAATCATGGGGTCAACCCCTATTTTACTATTTCAAGGTAAAGACACATTTGGCACTCGCCAAATTTGGCAAGTGCCAAATGTGTTGCTTTGAAATGTTAGTCAAATATAGAGAGGAAGGGAGTGAGACTTTAGATAGAGAGAGGGGATAGGAGTGAGAGAGATTAGTCAAGGTAGCATGGTTGGGAGTGAGACCTGAGAGATAAAGAGACTTAAGAGGGATAGCGAGTTATCTAGTTAGAGTAGGGGGAAAGACCTAACAATGAGAGAGGGGTTGGGAGGGATGAGAATTGAGAGATACAAATATACCAAAGGGGGAGAGAGAGAGGGAGTGTGGGAGAGTAGTTGGAGTTAAATAAATTTCTAGGTAGGGTAGGAGGTACATGAGACCTGATAGAGAGGGAGTTTGAGATAGGGGATTGGAGTGAGACAAATTAGTCTAGGTAGCATGGGAGGAAGTGAGACCTAGGAGAGAGAAAGACTTTAGAGGGAGAGAGAGTTATTTAGTTAGGGTGGGGGAGAAGACTTGAGAGAGGGAGTGGGAGAGAAAGGGAGTGGGAGATAGAGGGATGGGAGACCTAAACTCTCAACCCTAAACCTATAAAACCAAACCATTAAACCTTCTACCCTCTACCCTCAACCCAATACCCTCTACCCTCTATCCTCTACCCTCAACTCAATACCCTCTACCCTTACCCCGAATCCCTCAACCCTATACCCTTAACCCTTAAACACTTAAACCAAACTAAACTCTCTACCCTAATCCCTCAACCCTTAAACCCTCAACCCTAAACCATAAAACCTAAACCCTCAATCCTTAAACCCTCTACCCTCTACCCTCAACCCAATACCATCTACTCTCAACCCTTAAATGCTTTTAAACCCAACTAAACTCTCTACCCTAATCCATCAACCCTCAACCCTTAATCCCTCAACCCTTATACCCTAGACCCTCTAGCCTCTAGCCTCATCCCTCAACCCTCAACCCTCATCCCTTAAACCCTAAACCCTTAATCCCTCTACCCTCTACCTCTACCCTAATCCCTCAACCCTATACCTCAACCCTTAAACCCTTAAACCCAACTAAACTTTCTATCCTAATCCATCAACCCTCAACCCTTAATCCCTCAACCCTTTAACCCTCAACCCTCTACCCTCTACCCTCAAACCTCAACCCTCAACCCTCAACCCTCAACCCTCTACCCTCAACCCTCAACCCTCTACCCTTAAACTATAAATCCTAAGGACTCCTATGGTGACTAGATGTAAATTGGGAAAAGCTGATGATTCACCTAAGGCTGATAAGAGAAAGTATAGATCCATGATTGGAGGACTATTGTATTTGACTACCACTAGATTGGATATTATTCATGGTGTATGTCTTGTGGATAGATTTCAAGAAGACCCTAAGGAAACTCATGCTACTATTGTTAAAATAATTTTCAGATATTTAAATGACACTATGGATTATGGATTGTGGTATCCTAAAGATATTGATTTTACACTTAATGCCTATATAGATACAAATTGGGTTGGATTTGTAGATGATAGGAAAGGTACAAGTGGTGGTGCATTCTTTCCTAGATGCAGTTTGGTGGCATGGTCGAGTAAGAAGCAAGATTTAGTCTCCTTGCCTACTGCTGTTCAAGTTGAGTATATTTTTGCATCTTGTTGTACACAAGTTCTATGGATGAAACATACATTGAAAGATATCATAGTGGTATATGATGATCCCATTTCTATTTTCTATGATAATACAAGTGCAATTAATATTTCAAAGAATTATGTTATTAAATTGAGGATGAAGCATATATCTATGAAATATCATTTTTTGAGAGAGAAGGTCATGGAGAATGAAGTAAAGCTTGAGTATGTTCTGACAAAGGATCAAATTGTTGATATTTTCATGAAGGATCTTCCTAAAGATACTTTTGAATATCTCTAGGAGAAGTTGGGGGTTATTGTCCCTCCTTTTTTGAACTAAAGGCATATGGAGATGCATTAGTCTTGTGGATCTATGGATCTATCTTTCTTCTGGGTTGATGTTTTGGTGGCTACCTCTCACGGGGAGTAGGTAGTATCAGGTGTTGTCATTATGAGTATTATGTTTTTCATGTCAAAGGAGAAATCAATGTAAAGTATTCTTTTTCCTTTTCTATTGATGTCAAAGGGGGAGAAGAAACATGTGAAAAAGGAAAGGAAGATTGGAAAGGAATCATATAAGAAATTATCTTCTAAGGGGGAGAATCAAAAAAGTGTATTAAGAGCTTGTATGTTGTCCTTGACGGATTTTCACACCATGTGTTGCCATCAATGACAAAGAGGGAGATAAGAAGCATGTGAAAAAGGAAAGGAAGATTGGAAAAGAAGTGTATAAGAAATTATCTTCTAAGGGGGAGAACCCAAAAAGTGAATTTAGAGTTTGTATGTTGTCCTTGATGGTTTTTCACATAATGTGTTGCCATCAATGACAAAGGGGGAGATTGTTACAATAAAGGAAATATTGAAGGTTTTTTCATTGATGTCAGCCGATTAGTTGGTTATCCACTAGTTACTATTGGTTGTATATGTCGAGGATCTTGAGAAAATTGTCATAAAGATATCTTGTAGGTGTTCAGTGGTCACTCCGGGTTTTGGTTTGGATTTTATCTTGTAGTTGTGTGGTTTAGATATGTTGTTCATGGTTATTACAAGGTTATATATTCATATTTTTTGTTGTTGGTTCATTGTACAATGAAATTTGTGTTCACCAGTTGTGAACTATGGTTTTCTATGTTTTTGGTTGAGGTTTGGGAGAAATGTTGTTGGTTTGGATTTCTCTTTGATGAAGTCTTATGATGTGTGGTTCTAAATTTGAGTTTCCCTAATTATATTGAAATTAATTTTGGTATTTGTAAATTTCTTGCTTAATGGTTCTATGTGTTTACACTAGTGTGGCTGACCTTGTGTGAAATACTACTTTCAGGAATGATGAAGCATGTTGGATCTATTTGGGTCCCTATGAAGCATGTGTTTGGGTCAGCCTCATTATAATTCAACCCTAAGATGTTTTGGCACTAACCTAATTTGAATTTGGATTTGGATAATTGACTTTGGATATGTTTCAAAGTTGAAGATGGTATAAATAGAAGATGAGTTAGCAATAGAAAATATAAAAGAGTGAAGAAGAAGCATTATAAGAGAAAAGAGAAAGTGTAGTTTTGTGTGAGATTGGTTCTATTTAGTAAGTGTGTGTGTTGAGAACTGTGTTGGAGATCAGTGTGAAGGTTAATGTTGAGTTCCTAGATGTAGTGAGTAGAAAGTGAACTCTATCATTCATGCAAGTAGATCAAGTGATTATGGTGGAATCCTTTATTGCATTGGGATTGTAATCTCCTTGTAAAAAGTCTTCTTTGTCTTCTTTGTATCTTTGTGGTAGTGAGCCCTTCATGTTGTTGCCTTGTAGGATAGTGAGTCCTTGTTCTGGATAGTGAGTCCTTATTTCAAGCAGTGATCCTTTTTGTAATCAATTTTGACATGCTCTATAGTGTGAGTTAATCCTCACCATGGTTTTTCTCTCATTATGTTTTCCACATAAATATGTTATTATTGTGTTTATGTGTTGGATTTGGGTTTCTGCATTGGCATTTGATGATTAATCATTTAAGCAGTATTATGTGTTAGTTCTGGGGATTGAATTAAAGGTTTAATTCTATGACAATTGATTCACCCCCTGTCTCAGTTGTCCTATTCAAAAATTGGTATTAGAGAGCCAAGTTCCTTGGTGAAGAGCTTAAATGCTGGAGGACGGTCTAGGATGGATGGAAAAATTGTTTTTGATTATTAGAGTTTTGATGGAAATAAATATGGTATATGGAAAGTATTGATGGAAGAATATTTGGAGTATTGCAGATATGACATGGAGAAAGATTACAAAAATCCTTACACTCCTACTAATGGCCCAAGTACACCTAAAGAGATTAAAGCACATAAAGTGAACAATAAGGAGAAGTTCATCTTGAAGAATAGTCTCGTACATTTCAAGTTGATTAAGGTTTAGAATTTGAAAATGGATAAGGAAGTCTAGGATGCTTTGGAAAGAGCACATGATGGTGATGAAAGAGTTAACGAGGTGAAATTACAGAACTTGGAAACATAGTTTGATCTTCTACATATGTCTGGAGATGAGAATATTAAAGCTTATGCATAGAAATTAGATGAGATATTGGCTAGAATGAGAGGACTTGGTGCTATTATACATGAAATTGGAATTATAAAGAAGATTCTCAGAACTCTTCCTGATGCTTATAGTGAGAAGGTGAGTGCTATTGAGTAGACTATAGATTATAAGACCCATACTAAGGATCTATTATTAGGATTTTTTACATCTTATAAGATGAGGATGCCGAGTCTAAGGAATGGGTACAAATCAAAGACTGCTTTTAAAGCTACAAAAGTTGAAAATCCATATGAAGAAAACTTTGATGAAATAGAAGCTAACTTTGTAAGAAAAATGAAGAAATTCTCTAGTAAGTATGAAAGTAAGTTTCCATTTAAGTTCTTTAGTTGTGGAGAAATAGGTCATTATGCTACAAAGTTTCTGGAAAGAGCTAGAAGAAATAAACAAAGATATGAGAAAGAAAAGAAAGGAAAGAAGATTAACAAAGCTTATTAGGTGAATGAGAATGCTATTATATCTAATGATGATTTAGAATATGAAGATCCCAATGATAATAAATGGTTGTTCTTGGTGATTAAGGATGAACCCACTTCTACTAATTCTTTAAAATAGGTAAAAGAAAGCACTCCAGGGAAGGTGAAAAATGAGGGTATGGTTATCTCTGCCCTACATGCTAAAAAAGAAAAGAATTTTTGGGTAGTTGTTAGTGGATGTTCACATCACATGACTAGTGATAGTCTAAGTAATTTTTTTAAGCTTGAAAAATATGATGGAGGCTTGGCTATGTTTGGAGATGATATTGGTGCTAAAATATGTGGGATAGGTTTAGTAAGTTTTAATGGAAAGCATCATACTAGCGATGTCTACTATGTTAAGGTTTTAAGGAATAATTTGTTGAGTGTTTGTTATATGTGCTGAAAAGGATATGATCTTGTGTTTAAGGATGAGATATGTGAGATCCATAAAGGATCCAGAACATTGATTGCTACAAGAAATATGAAGGGAATATCTATCAAGTTAAGGGCGCTGATGGACGATGTTTTATGACTTAGATTAATGACAGTTTGTTATGGAATATGAGAATGTGTCACATGAATTTTGATAACTTGGAAAGTATTGTTTTTTTTCAAGCCGTGAGAGATCTACTAAGAATTACAAAGCTTGTTAATGCTATTTGTAGGAATTGTCAGTTTGGAAAGCAAGCAAGAAATCATTACAAATCGAAGGAACAATCCACTACCAGACTACTAGATTTAGTTCAAACTTATCTTTGTGGTCCTACAAGAGTAATAAGTCTACGTGGTGAAAGGTACTTTATGATTTTAATTGATGATTATTCTAGACATACATGGGTTACATTTCTTAGAGAGAAATTAGATGGATTAGATAGAATCATGGCATTCAAAGCTATGGTTGAAAATGAAGTAAATTTGAATATAAAATGCTTAAGCTCTGACAAAGGTGGATAATTCACCTCCCATGAGTTTAAAATGTTTTGTGAAGTGCATGGAATAAAGAGATAGTTATGTTCCCTAAGAACTCCTCAATAGAATGGAGTTGTTGAAAGGTAAAATAAAACAGTTCAAGAGGCTGCTAGACCAATAATTATTGAGGCTGGTTTACTAAAAGTTTATTGGAAAGAAGCTATTCACACTACTATCTATGTATTCAATCGAGTTCAAAAAATAGAAAATAGTACAAAGTTCCATATGAGCTATGGCATGGAAGAGTTCCTACTATTAAATATTTCAAAGTATTTGGAAGCAAATGCTATATCAAAAAGATGAGGAAACTTTGCATAATTTTGATGCAATAAGTGATGAAGGAATTTTTCTTAGATATTCTACTAATAGCAATGTGTACAAATGTTTCAATAAAAGACTGAGAAATATTGTAGAGAGATAAAATGTGAAGGTTTTTGAGACAATGAAGAATCCTATTGACATTGATGGATATGTATCTGATGATCATGATTGTGTAAGAATAGAAGAGATTGTGGAAGAACAAGAAAAAGATGAGCAAGGGAAGTAGGATGAACATAATGAAACAAAAGAAGATTCTCCGGTGATGTCCCCTAAGACACCGATATATGTGATATCCTCTTTTTTAATTCCCCCTCTTCCATGTGGAAGCACACATGGGACTTAACTTGTAGCAATTTAAGGAAATCATCACTTTTAGGTGGGCTATCTCATCCTCCTATATTTTTATTCATGGTATGTAGCTTTATCTTATGGGTTTTCTCCTCTACTTTTGGAGGTACACTCTTTTTGTACATTAGGATTACTTTAGATTGTACATGGGTACCTAAAATGGCTTCTTTTTGTTGGGATGTATTCAAATTTTTTTTCCCTCAATTGTGCTCAAAGGGTTGTTAGTGTACTGTTATATTTCACCTTATGTTAAGTTTACTTAGGGAATTTTATTTACTTAGGTAAATTAAAAAATAAGAGCACATATAAAATCCATTAATTGATGAAATTATTTATCACTTCTACATATTTCACTCCTTGACTAATGATAGTTAGGTGGGCCACATTTTCCTCATTGAGGTGAGTTCAATTGACATCTCTACTCTTATAGTTGAGTCAATTATCTTGTTAATTTCTCCTCTAGGACACTTCTCACCTTGAATCATGCATGTATAGAGTCTAAATATTGTAGTCCATTTCCTTTATTTTACACACATTGATCCAAACTATAAATATGGGAATGACACTATTCTCATTTTTTTTCTTTTGGGTTTATTTCATCATAATGTTATTTTGTTTCTACAATAGATTTTTTATTGTAATTTCATTATTAAATGTAAAATCGTACAATCCAAGTTATTCATAGAGTTACAAAATTACCTTATTAGCTTATAGACTATTTTGTTTGAAGTTTTTGTCAGGATTTTTGCCAACCTAGCTACAAATTGGCTTTGCCGGCGTCGAGGGGTTGTCATCTGATATTGAGGGAACCATTCTTTTTGGGGTGATGTGGGTGCTCGTAATTACGTGTGTTGGTGGCAGTGGAGAATGATGTCGTCATAACAGGCAAGGTGAATGGTAAGTGTTTGTTGGTGCGAGCGCTAATGCATCTTCCTATCGGTGTATGGGGGTGGAGGCTTAAGTAAATGTAATATTGAATGTTGACGCGTGGGAAAGCATACTTTGATTAAGTTGTATTGTCAAAATAGCCATTGTGGTGTGGGTTTGATACCAGACTACTATTAAAATTGTTAGCCTCGACTCTATTTTTTAGCAGGCTAGAGGGTTGTAAAACTATTGTGGTGTGGAATCTATAAGTCATTTTTGATGGGTATTTTGTAGAAACTAGTAATTTATTGTTCATGTCTTTTTTTGTCTATTTATTTTTGCTTTTGATAGGAGGTTGGAGGGTTTTAACACTGATGCACTATGAAATGTGTGAGAAAGTATATTGATTAAGTTACATTGTTGAAAGAGCCATTGTGGTGTTGATTTGATAGCACATTATTTATAGTTCATGTATTTCGTTCTATGATTATTGTTCTAGTTCTATTGCAATGAAATATTTTTTCTCTCACCCACTAAACAAGGCTATTTTGTTTGAATTTTCTACTAGGATTTTCATCAGCCCATCCGTAAATTGGATTTGTCGGCACCAGGCGTCTGCCATTGAGCGGTGAGGGAACCATTTTTTTTTGTGGCATTTTCGGTGTTGGTAATTACATGGGTTGGTGGCGGTTGATAATTGTGTTGTGGTTATGGGGAAGGTGAATGGTAAGTTTTTGTTGCTGTGAGGGCCAATGCATCTTCTTGTTGGTGCACAGAGGTGTAGGTTGAAGGAAATGCTATATTGAATGTTGCAGTGTGGGAAAGCACACTTTCATTAAGTTGTATTGTTGTGAGAGCATTGTGGTGTGGGTTATACACCAGACTATTGTTAAAATTGTCACCTTCGACTCCATTTTTTAGTAGGTTTGAGGGTTGTAAAATTGTTGTGCTGTGGAACTTGTAATTCATTTTTGATGGCTATTTTGCAGAAATGAGCAATTTATTGTTCATGTGTTTTGTTCTTTGTTTATTGTTGCTTTTGATAGTAGCTTGGAGGGTTTTAACACTGATACGGTGTGAAATGTGTGAGAAATTATATTGATTAAGTTGCATTTTCGGAGGAGCCATTGTGGTGTTGGTTTGATAGAAAATTATTTATTCTTCATGTTTTTTGTTGTGTGCTTATTCTTTCTTTTGATACCAAGTTGGAGGGTTTTAACACTGATGCGGTGTGAAGTGTGCAAGAATGTTTATTGATTAAGTTGCATTGTGCAAATAGCCATTGTGGTGTTGGTTTGGTAGCAGATGACTATAAAAATCATTGCCTTCCACTCTATTTTATAGCATTTTGGAGGGTTTTAAGGTTGTTGTGTGCTGAAATCTGTAAGTGGTTTTACATGGTAATTTTGCATGAAAGGTTAAATTTTTATTCATGTGTTTCGGTCTCTACTTATTATTCATTGTTATTTGTTTGTATCTTTTCCGTTATACTCATTTTGGAGAATTCAAAGAGATAATCATTCTCTATGCATGGTTTTATTATAGTTAAATCTTTTTTCTCTCACCCAAAAAATTAGGTTAGGGTTAGTAGTTTGTGTCTTTGTGGTTATAACCACTTTTGGAGACTTGAAAGACATTATTGATCTATATGGATGGATTCATTGGAGTTAAATCTTCTTAGCTTGATGAAAATTTATGGTTAGGGTTAGTAATTTTCTCTAGGTTTCATCTTTTGATTGAGCTTATCATGCTCTCATGCTTTTGATTGTGACTATTGGGTACTAAAATTAATTCTTGTGTTTTCATATATACATTTTCGCATTCATTGAGCTCTAATGCTTTTGATTTGAATATAGTTGGGGTCTTCTTTGTAGTCTACTAACAAATAGTTGTAATTGTATAAGAGGATTTGCATTATCTGGCATTTAGTTATGTAGAGAAATAATGAAATTGTAACAAAACTAGTAGTAAAAGATACATACATGTGTTTATCCCTATATACATATATAAATAGATGTATAAAAATTTATTAGCCCATAGGCTATTTTGTTTGAAGTTGCTACTGGGATGTTTGTCAGGTCAACCGTGAATTGGATTTGTCAGTGCCCAGGGTGGCTTGGCCAATGGGGATGTCACCAGTTTTTTTCCATGGGAATGTGCATCTTGGTAGTTACATTTGACATTGTTGTTTTTTTTAGATGAAAGTAAAAACATTTAACTACAATAGTTCCTATGGCAATGGGTGTAGTGGAAAAGATGCATTAGGATAACTGCAAAAAAAAAAAAGGGGATGGCAACTGTATGTATATGTATACATCTACGTATATGTATGTATATCTATATGTAAGTGTATATATATACATATATATTTGTATATATATACATATATATATATATATACACGTATATATAATCTATGCATCTTTGGTGTTATACACATTTTGTACAGTTAGTTGTGTGGTATCTTTTTGATTGATCTAAGTTCAAATTCTTGCAAAGAGGATCGTGTACATTTTGAACAAAAATGTTATTTATTCTTGTATTTGCATACAAATAGAGTAATTGTATAGAAGGAGATTCATTATTTGACATTTAGTATTACAGAGAAATAGGGAAATTGTAACACAAATATTAGTAAAATATACATTCAATATTGCATTTACTTTGTATGACTGCATTATAGGTAAATATACATATGCATATATGGAAATAAATTATTTAGTTGTGTTTGAAATTGTAATGTGTGTAAACATATCATATAATCATGCAACTGATGTGAAATATTTGATAGTAACAAGGAAAGGAAAATTAATATGGTGGTTACATTCTTTTAAGTCTATGAAAAAAGAGAGTCATGTTCTATAACAACTACATTATCTAGCATTGAGTATTATAGAGAAATAGGGAAATTGTAATAGAACTATTAGTAAAATATACATACATGTTTTTATGCATATATACATATATATATAGATGTATGAACAGTTATATATATATATGGATACATGTATATATATATATAGAAATATATGTACACGTTTATATATATATATATGTATATATATGTATATATTAATATCTACATGCTATATGTTTATGTCTTTGAGGTTAAATATAAAAAATTCTTGTTTATAGCTTGGATGACGAAAATCCCGTCAGAAACTTCAAACAGATGACAAACACTCTAAATATTTATATATTTGTATATCTATATATTTGTAATTTTTGCATTCATACAAGACCATAATGATAGACATCCATGGAAAGTGACTTACAGATTCCAGAGAAAATATTTTTAACATTAAAAATAAATAAATAATTTATACAAAACACCCAAGCAAAACAACCTACAACTTGTGCAACACCACAGTTCTAAAACCCAATGGCTATTTTGAAAACACAACTTAATCAAAGTATATGTTCGCAACTACTAGCATTTAATATTGCATTTGTTTGCTCCATCCTCCATTGTACAACAATGGTAGAATCTATAAATGCTCGCACATGCAAATAGTTACCATCCACCTCCCTTCCATATAGTACACATAAAAACTATGCCACATTTTGTGGGATTAAATATTGTAGCCAAATTGAGACATTGCAAAACAGTTATTGCACAGAAAATCCTATTGAGGACATGTTTGATGGAAATCCCGTTGGAAACTTCAAACAGATAAAAAACCCTCTACATATCCATATATATACAATTAATCCTACCTTAATTTGCAATTGGGAAATAAAATTACCAATTGTGGCCATATTTTTAAATGGAACAACTTAGATTTACCTACAATTGCACCAAAAATGACAGGAATAATGCTAAAGCTACATAGAGATAGCTACAACCAATAAATTAGGAATGAAAAAAAGCACAATAGTAGCATACCTTGACCTTCGTGTGGGTTAACACTTTCCATCCAGTATACATATACATGTATATAAATGTATACATGCATATATATATATATATATATATATATATATATATATATATATATATATATATATATATATATATATATATATATATATATATATATATATATATATATATATATATATATATATATATATATATATATATGCATCTGTATGTCGTTTTACATGAGCAGGTTGGTTGATTTATTGTCTATGCCTTCTTGTCAAATGTTTTTATCTTTTCTATTATACCCATTGTGGAGATTTGAAAGATATTGTTGTTCTATATGGATGGTGCTATTCATGTTAAATTTATTTTCTTCCCTAAGAAAATGTGTTTAGGGTTAACTGTATATATATATATTGTTGGCTGGTGGGTAGGGCACTATTTATTTTATGTGGTGACACGGGCATTGGTAATTACGTGGGTTGCTGGTGGTCGGGAATGATGTGTTGGATACAGGGAATCTGAACAACAAGTGTATGTTTCCGCGAGGCCCAATTTTCCTTGTCATTGCATGATGGCCATGGGAAAAGTAAATGCAATATTGAATGTTGGTGTGTTAGATATATATATATATATAAATATATAAATATATATATATATATAAATATATAAATATATATATATATTTATATATATAAATATATATAAATATATAAATATATATAAATATATAAATATATAAATATATATAAATATATAAATATAAATATATAAATATAAATATATATATTTGTGTGTGTGTGTGTATGTCTATTGTACATTGTTTTATATTGGTAGTTTTCATAGATGGTTGATTTATTGTCTATAACTTCTTGTCAAATGTTTTTATCTTTGGCGTTATACCCATTGTGGAGATTTGAAAGATATTCTTGTTCTATATGGATGGATGAATTGCAGTTAAATGTTCTTTCTTCTGAGGGAAAATATGCTTAGGGTTAGTAATTAGCTCACCATTGGTTTATGGTTTTAGTTATTAGTGTCTGTTCACCAATGAGGAACATTTAGGCAGATCCTTTGTTTAACAGGTAAGCTCTACGGTCTTAGAATGGATGGAAAAATTGGAGTTAAATGTCCTTTCTTCCAAGGAAAATATGCTTAGGGTTAGTAATTAGTTCACTGTTGGTTTATGGTTTTGGTTATTAGTGTCTACTCACCAATGGGAACATTTAGGTAGATCCTTTGTTTAATAGGTAAGCTCTACGGTCTTAGTAAAAGCCTTGGACAAGTGTTCTCTATTTTTCTAAAAACACAAATTGTAAAAGAGCTATTAGATGGAAAATCCTATTCATGGTTTGTTTGATGAAATTCCTATTGGAAACTTCAAACAAATAGCCTCTACAAAATGCTATGATACCAACGCCATAATGGTTGTTTCAAGCATGCAACTTAATCATAGTGTAAGTTTTGACACTATGACATTATATATATATACATATCTTTATATATGTATATATGTGTATATGTATATATATGTATGCATGTTGTACTAATAGTTCTTTCACAATTTCCCTCTTTGTCTATAGTATTGAGTGGTAGATAATGTAGAATATCTATAATATGTCTTAGATGCTCTTTCATTCTCCAAATATTTTTATGAATGTTTAAACCTTTAATAGGTTTGGTATTTGTAGGGTTGTTTTGGCTCAGCTGACGAAAAATCCCAACGGAAACTTCAAACAAATAAAAAACACTCTTCATATCTATATATATGTAATCACTCCTATGTTAATATCCAACTACTCCTATGTTAATGTATCTAATGGAAAGAATGCACACAAAAAACTAAAACAATAAATGGGGTGCTCTAAAATTACCAGCTCTGACCATAGTTTTTGGTGAGTGAAACAAGATTAAACCAAGTTACGTTTTTGGTTTCAAGTTCTCACACCAAAGAGAACACAACAATATAAAACATTATATATGGAAACAACAAATTTTTCCCAAGATTCATGGTGTATAATGTATAATGAAAGTCCAAAACATCTCCCATGGACGTTTCATACTTCTCTTGCTTGAAGGGTTTGGCTAGAGCCCACATGGCTCCATGATGCCAATATGGCAGGGTGGAAAATGAGCATGGATTTTTTGGTTTCCCATTTCACATCATTCATTTGTTGTTACATAGATATATGTAAGACTACATTTTCGTACAACTACAAGGTATGCATAGCTCCTATCTAGTACTTTTGTTTTGAAAATATTCATGTTATTTCTTCCTATCTTTCCATATATATATATATATATATATATATATTTACACTTAATCGAGACTCCAAGCTACATTAGTCTTATTGTAATAGATCTTTTAGAATTTCTCTATTTCTTTACAATATTTAGTGTGAGGTGATGCAACTTGCATTTTTTCAATAGATTAAGAAGATTTAACTATAGTTGGCTTCTATAGCAATTGGTATGAAGCCAAAAATTCATAGCAATAACTACAAACAATAAACAAGGGCACAAAAATTACTCACCCCAACCATTCTTTTTCATGGAAGGAAGATGAATTAACTATAGCTTCCCTAAACCCATAGTAAATAGAGCTTCCAATGCTGAATGTTATGGCAGGAAGCCATATGTGTAAGGTGGTATTCTGAAAAAAGGTGCCCATCGGTTCAACTCTGCAAATGGAATGGACCTAGGCCCACAATGATTGTCACTCAAAAAAGTTAACAGAGGTTGAAGAGATGCTTATTGGTAGGGTGGCTCAACTTAATTGAGACTCCAACCTACATTAGTGTTATTGTAATACCTCTTTTAGAATTTCTCTATTTCTCTTTAATATTTAGTGCTAGGTGATGCAGCTCAAATTTTCAATCAAGTTCATCAAGTTATACTCTTTTCTACATGGGTGTTTTTCATATATGATTAATTTATTGTTAATATCTTCTTGTTATATGTTTATGTCTCTAAGGTTAAACATTAAAAAATTCTATTCATGGCTTGCCTAATGAAAATCCCATTGGAAGCTTCAAACAATATAGGTAGACATCCATGGGAAAAAACTTGTAGATCCCAGAAGAAATAGTTTGAAGATAAACAATAAATTAACCATTTATAGAAATTACCCAAGTAAAACGATGTACTAATTGTGCATAATGACAACTTTAGAACCCTCCAATCTACCCTATAATGGAGTGGAGGCTGATGAATTGCAAAGAATAAGGCCTACCAGCCACAAACTCATTCTATCTCCAATATATTTATGGTTTCTTACTAACCTAATGCATATTTATGTCAATAGGTTTTTAGTAGCGAGATCAACCTTCATAATTGCATGGGTTGGTGGTGGTGGAGAATGGTGCCCTAGATATGGGGAGGGTGAATGTTAAGTGTTTGTTCACGTAAGGGCCAAAGCATCCTTCTCTTGTGCAATGTTGGTGGGTTAAGTAAATGCAACATTGAATGTTGGCATGTCAGCGAGTATATATATACTAATTTGATATCTAATATGTTTATCCTTTCATACTTAGCCTTTGCATACATATGCTCACCTAGTTTTTTGAGCCACAATGTGGAACTTGGAAATTACGTGGATTGTTGTTGTGCAAAAATAGTGTCCTTGATATGAGGGTGAATGGTAAGTGTTTGTTGGTGTGAGCACCAATCCATCCTGTTGTTCCACGGTAGTAGCAGACAATGTATATGCAATATTGAATGTTGGCATGTGGAATATATATATCTATATATATATATATATATGCACATATATGTATGTATATATGCATATATATGTATATATATGTATGTATATATGTATAAACATATATGTATGTCTATATATGTATATGTATATATACGTACATGTATATATATGTTTCTAGACATGTATACTTTTATATATATATATATATATATATATATATATATATATATATGTCATTATGTTTTTAGTAGCAAGGTCAAACTTCGTAATTGTGTGGGTTGGTGGTGGTGGAGAATGGTGCCCTAGATACGAGGAGGGTGAATGTTAAGTGTTTGTTCATGCAAGGGCCAAATCATCCTTCTCTTCTGCAATTTCGAAGGGAAAAGTAAATGAAATATTGATCTATAATATTTTTATCCCTTCATACTTAGCATTTCTATACATATTCTCACCTAGTTTTTTTAGCCGCAATGTGGAGCTTGGAAATTACGTGGATTGGTGTTGTTTAAAAATGGTGTCCTTGATATGGTAAGGGGGAATGGTAAGTGTTTCTTGGTGTGAGCACCAATCCATCCTGTTATTCCATGGTAGTGGTAGACAATGTACATGGAATATTGAATGTTGGCATGTGGGAATATATATATATATATGCATATATATGTATGTATATATGCATATATATGTATATATATATGTATATATATGTATGTATATATGTATATCTATATATATGCATGTCTATATATGTATATGTATATATACGTACATGTATATATATGTATACCTATATATATATGTGTGTGTGTGTGTGTGTGTGTTTATTTACAATATCTTGTTATCAAACCAACACCACAATGGCTCTCTTGACAATACAACTTCATCAAAGTATACTTTTCCATAGGCCAACATCCAATTTTTTATTTACTTTTCTTGCCCCCTTCGTGCAATGATAGAATGTGCAAAAAGGCATGTGTATATGCTTTAGTACTGGGTCTGTAACAATTTCCCTATTTCTCTATAATACTCGATACATATTCACACAACATCAGTAATGTATGAAACATTTGACTAAATGTGCTTGCAACTTTAACTGCAAAAGATAGCAATAGTTGTATTGTCTTATATCTATTGAACTTTATATCTTTGGTAGATAGGGTATTTGTTTGAAGTTTACATTTCCTAACAAGACAACATTTAATCATGTAGTTTTTGTAAAGCTTGAAATAGATGAGGGGAAAAGGATATCATGAAACATATTGATATAAGATTCAAGCTATATTATTTGGTAGTAGATATTGAAAACAAATAGAGGAATTATGTAATAGGTAGTAGAATAAGACTTGTTTGGTAGTAAATATCACATAGAAAGAGGAAAATTGTATTGAGTGCCCTAAAAGATAGAAAAATACACATGCACATATATATATGTACTCAATTCCCTTCAATTGATATATAAAAATACCCCTATAGGAAGATATAGATATGCATATCTCTAGAAAAAGATATACATACATATGTATATCTAAATAGGTTTTTATATTACGTTTATGTGTAATTATGTAGACTTTGATTTTAAGTAGAGTTTAAAGTAGCATGCATAAGTGTTGTCTATGATTTGTAAAAATCACGACTATATAGTTATAGCATTGAGTTGTATATTATTGAAATTTTGATAAGAACAAAGCATTTAATTGTGTAGTATGTGTAACATATTGATAATTCCAGAATGGTTGTTCTACCATTGCAAATAAATCAATATATTTTCTTCCATATTTTGCAATACACTTCCCCACATTGTAACATTGAATATTGCATTTACTGTTTTCTACAAGATTACACCACAATACATATATATACATATATATAGATATACATATATGGAAACATATATATCCATGCACATATGTATACACATGCATCTATACACATACATATATATGCATATATATACATACATATACATACAAACATATATATATATATATATACATATATTGTAAAGTTGGGCTCCACTATTTACCATTAAATAATATAGAGAAACAGGTAAATTGTAAAATAACCATCACAAAAACACTGGAGAGCGGCATACATCTGAATCTTAAGCATCATCTTAATACCTCTTACAACTGTTACATAGATTGCTTGGATTCTACCAATATGTTACATGATACGATTTTTTCCTCATCTGTTCAAAGCTTCAAGTATAAGAAAATGTTATTTTACATTGTGGTGTTGCTTGCGTATGAGGCTATTGTAAGAATAATCATCCTTGAGTCTGTTCTATAATAGATTTGAGAGTTTTGAAACTATTGTGCTGTGAATGTGAAATTATATGTATAACAATAGATATGTGTAAAGTAGCAATTACACATAAACATATAACAAAGTATATATGTGTATGCATGTCTTTATAATTCTATATATATGAATAATTAGAAAAGGAATAGGATGGTTTAAACATTAGACTATATTAAAATATATACACAAAGATTTTACAGCTTTTTGTGTTAGAACAATTTAGTCTTCATCATACTAATTGTACAAAATGTGTGTAACACCAAAGATGCATAGAGTGTATATATGTCTCTACATATCTATATATATATATGTATATGTATGTATGTATGTATATATGTGTGTGTGTGTGTGTGTGTGTGTATGGGTATGTGCAGGATCATCATGGAAAAAATAGGCCCTTAAGTGGAAAAAAATTCAAAAAAATTAGAGTTAGGAAACTTGACGTAAAAATTTGAATAAGTCATCTATATTATTTCAAAAACATGTAAGAATAGAATTTGTAGCAAATTGAATGTAGTTTCTAAACTACTAGGTTTAATTAAAAAAAAAAATCTATTTGGTGAAAATTTAAAATTTCAATGCAGTAGTACTTAAATTTTAGGAAAAAAGAAGCAGTAGGTGTCTATCTAACCACCCTAACCACAATAAAATGATACTATTTTTTTATAATATTTTAGTTAAATAAGTAGAGGACTCATGTTCGGATATGATGCATATTTTTTTGTAATTTTTTTCCAAATAAATAATTAATTATGATTTTTTTATTACAACTTTTAAAAAATATAAAACTCGTATGTCTAACCACCTTAACTTGGTCAAAACTTCATGAAATTCATTTTTTCTTTCTTAAACCCTATAGTATGCGAAGAATAGAATGTGACACATGTTTCAGATTCAATAAATGTGATATTGTTTGAAAGCTATAGATATTTTTCAATCAGCTTGTCAATTAGGACTTTAGTTGTAATTCAAATAGAAAATGAATAATAATTATTTATTATATTCAAAGTATTGCATAATATATATTGGTGGAAAGATGAGAATCTCCTTTAAAAACTCTTTTCATTTCATCAATTTTGGGTTAAAAAAGTTGTTAGCCACATACCCTACACATACCCATCAGATCGCCACTTTTTGGCCCATCATGATCCTGCACATACCCATATGTGGGTTGGTGGTGGTGGAGAATGATGTCGTCATAATGGGGAAGGTGAATGGTGAGTTTTTGACATGGATGTTTGCAAATATGTGGGTTGGTTGCAGTGGAGGTGGTCTCCTCGAAAGGCAGAAGGTGAGTGGTAAGTGCTTGCTCACCCAATGGTTAATGCATTCTGTGGTTGTTGTATAATGGAGGTGGATGAAGTAAATATAGATGAACAAAGTAAATGTGATATTGAATGTAGTAGACTAGGAAAGTATACTTTGATTAAGTTGCATTGTGCAAACAACAAATATATGTCCATATTTTTACATGAATATAAATATGTGCATGTTTTACATGGGTATTTTTGCATAAATGATTAATTTATTGTTCATTCCTTTTGGGCTTTGCTTATTGTTCCTTTTGATAGTAGGTTGGAGGGTCTTAATACTGGTGTGCTACAAAACTTGTGACAAAGTATATAGGATTAATGCATTATGTGGTTGTTGTACTATGGCAGTGGATGAAGTAAATGTAGTTAATTGAAGTAAATACAATATTGAATGTAGCAATATGGAATCATAGATATGTTATAGGAAAGAGCAAAACACGATGATTTTAACAATGGTCTCCTACCAAATGAACACCACACTTGCTATTTGCACAATGCAACTTAATCAATATATATGTATATGTAGATGTGTGTCTATATGTATATGTATATACATATATGTGTGTGTGTGTGTATATGTATATGTTGCATGATACTCTTTTCCAGTCATCTGCTCAAAGCTTCAAATAACAAACTATAATTTTCCATTGTTCTTTTCCTTTGTAAGGTAAGAAAATGTATTGCTTGAGTTGCATTGTCCAAAGAGCCATTGTGTGTTGTGAAGCCTATAAGTTGTTTTACATGGGTTTTTTGCATAAATCTTTTCTCCACAAAATTGAATACCAAACAATGCAACTTAAATTTCTAGTTAAGTTTGTGGTGCTATATGCATTTTGGACAAATCATTGCATCATATAATTTTTGCCATAACATAGACAAAATAGGTGCTTCCTTCAAGAGCTAGGTTTGAATAATTCATTTGGAAAGTTGCAAGGATCGATGGGTGATCCCATAATAGTGGTTTACAATTTTTGGCCAAACTGGACACTAAAATTATTATTTTTAACTAAATCTTCACATTTGGGCACCTATAGTAGCTAAACTGTGAGGAATTTGAAGATGGTGCAAACTAGAGTCTCATCAAATTTTGTCTGTAGATTCTAAAAATATTTTTTCCAAAATTTTTGGAATCAAATTTCACTTCTTTTTCCATATCCCACAAAAATTGATTTTTTTCAGAAAACAACATTTTAAAAAAGTGATGCACACTGTATAATGCATAAATTTTTTTCCATGAAGGATAAAATTCTAATTATTTCAAATTTATATTTGTAACTCTGATATGTAGTGCTTCCACTTGGTTAGATAGTTTTTATTGAATATTTTTTCCTTAATCAAGTTTCAAAGTCAAACAATTACAATTCAGACATTAATGTACACCATAACGCCAGAATTTTTTTGTATATGTCAAAATTTAATTTAATTTTTTGTTGGATCAAGGACTTCAATATCTAGTGCACTCATATTTTTCAATTTTTTTTTTAATAATCTTCTATTTTTCCACATGTGAAGAACAAAGAAATTTATTTTCGATGAAAAACCTATGCTTAATAAAACTTAAAAAACAAATACATAACAAAACAAAAACATATTAAAATTATATTCATTGGATAGCTTGTTCTGAGGAATACCATAATCATTTGAAATAAATTTTAAATGAATTCATTTGATCCCACAAAAGCTAAATCAAAAGTGATTTTTTATCAACATTTTGATAGGTGTAAATGAGACACATTTATAGGTATGGTTTAAAACTAGCGAGGTTCTATCCAAGGGGTTTTGATCTAAGGTGATTTGATCAAACCCTCTTCAATTGGAATCCTTAAAATGGAACTTTTTAAGGCTTAAATAATTATACTTTCTAAAACTATGTGATTTTAGCTAAAATTCGTTCCTCTCAGGAATTGTAAACCACTATTATGACAACACCCTGTATTTGTCAATGTTTATAGAGTTCTATTACAATTTCCCTACTTGTCTATATCTAAATATGGGTTGGTGGTGGTCGAGTTGGTAGCCTTGATATGTGGAAGCTGAGTGTTAAGTGTTTTTTCACATTAGGGACAGTATTCAATATTGCAATATGGTAAAATATTCACAATGGTAAAATGGCTATTCCAACAATGCAACTCAATCAATATACTTCCATATTATGCAACACGTATTCATTATGCCACAATGCATATTTTGACAATGCAATTGAATCAAAATATTTTCTTGCATATTTTGGAGTAGAATTTCCCACACTGCAATATTCAATATCACATTCACTTCCTGCAAGCATGAGCTTGATGCATAGAGGATTCATGAAACAAATGATGTCATTAAGGAGAAGGGCATCAACAACATGGAATGTTTTTTGAAGCCTCTATGGATCAAGCTCATCACATGCTTTTTTGGCTTGGGTTTAGCTAGAGCCCATGAGGCTTCATGGTGTCAATATGACAAGGAGGAGAATGACTATCAGTTTTGTGGCTTTTCCTTTCACCGTCATACATTGGTTGCTACAAATACACAACATATTCTACTCTACCAACTTTATTTTTGTACAATAGTAGATAGGTTTGTGATCACATGTTTGCAATAGTTTAAAACCTCCAACTACATTCTATTTATATAGAAGGTAAGCCTATATATCCTTTTTTGCATTCCTTATTTCACAAGTACATGTCAAATTGTTTTTAATAAATGATATAGGTACATATATTTTTTAAAATGTATAGCACTGATTCCATCTAAAGAAATTTATTAGGTTAGTGATACCAGATTTCCACAACCTATTATCATTCAAAATTATTATTTTCTAATTTTTGATTGTGTTTCAGTTTTGTGGCCAGAAAATCTATTTTCTTCCTTGGGGCTTTGTTGACAACACATGGCATTGCATGGCCCAATACTATAAGGCGAAGAGTAGGCCTTCTTTCTTTCTATTTAGACTACATCTTCTTGCAACTACAAGGTATGCATAGCTCCTATCTAGCACTTTTGTTTTGAAAATATGCATGTTATTTCTTCCTATCTTTCCATATATATATATATATTTACACATTCAGTCAGACTCCATCTTTTCGATTTTAATATGGCAACATCTCTTATTTTAGAACTATGTGTGTAATCCTTTGTCATAAACCATACAACTACACATATTTTAAATAAAATGTATACTAGTGATTTCAACTAAATAAAATTCTCAGGTTAATGCTTTGGGCTTTCAACAATGCATAATGCTTAACATTTTTCATTGCCAAAGTTTGATCTGAGTTGGGTATTCCATGACAGGAAAGGTCACTGCATCACCTAGTATGGTGGGATGGAAAGCATGCCTCCTTTTCTTTTGTTCATATTGCAGCCAGTTGCACACACAAGGTATGCCTACATCTTATCTAACACTTCCCTTTCACAAATATGAATGTAATATATTCGTGTGTTCCCATCTATACGTTTGTACATTCATTGATGTCCTATGCTTTTGATTTTAATATGGTGCCAATGTGTATGCATGGAGAAATTGCAAATATATAGATATGTAGAGTGTTTATTATTTATTTAAAGTTTTTGATGGGATTTTCATCACCTCAGCCATGAACATGATTTTTTTATGTTTAACCTCAGAGACAAAAATATACAACAAGAAGATATTAAGTATTATAGAGAAATAGGGAAATTGTAACACACCTCTTACTAAAACATGCATACCTGTATTTATGCATATATACATATTTATACACATGTATATACTTGTATATATGTGTGTATGTGTGTGTATGTTGCATGATACTCTTTTCCTCTCATTTTTTCAAAGCAAGCTTCCTATAACAAACTCTAATTTTTCATTGTTTTTTTTCTTTGTAAGGGAAGAAAATGTATTGGTTAAGTTGCATTGTCGAAAGAGCCATTGTGGTGTTGTCTGTGTATGACATATGTATATACATGTGTAAATATGTATATATATACATGTATGTATGTATGTATGTATATATGCATGTATCTATACATATATATTATATATATACATGTGTATGGGTATGTATATATGCATAAATTTATGAGCATGGAGGAATTTTCATATTGCATTTAGTTCACCTACTAGCATTGTGCAATGGCAAGACCCATTGGTCCTCACAGCAATAAACACTTGTCATTCCACTTCCCCTTATCAAGGACACCATTCTCCATCAGTACCAACCCATGTAATTAATAAGGTCCACATCGCCACAAAAAAAAAATAGTAGATTAAGTCTGTGGCATCTTCTACCACAACAAAAGCCAGTGAAACAGAGGAATCAAGAAATTGTAAAAGAGGTATTAGAATAGTACTCAACAACAAAAAATTAGTAACCCTATCCATATTTATTTGATGAAAGAAAGAAGATTTCACTACAGTCTCTCCACTCCCAAAAATTGATAATCTCTTCCAAGTGTCAAAAATGGGTATAACGCAAAAGATAGAAACATAAAACAAGAAGACATATTAACAATACATTAATCATTTATGCAAAGAACCCATGCAAAAATCACTATTACCCCACAAGCTTCATTGAAAATTTGAGTTACATCACCACAAATAAAAAAGGAAAGGTAAAGAGTGAGTATATGAGTAAAATTAATATATACAATGTGAGCCTAAAAATAGTCAATAATTTCTGCAATTAGATAAACAAATTTGTCTATTGACAATCATCTACTATGAAACCAACACCACAATTGTCATTTGCACATTGCAACTTAATCAGGGTATACTTTCCTATATTGCTACATTTAACATCACATTTAGTTCATCTGTCCAAATTTACTTCATCTTCCTCCACCATACACCATCCAAAGCACGTAATTAGCAACGCCCACATATAAACCCAAATATGCACATCCATAACTATTAACATAAAAGAAGGGCACCAAAAAATTACTGACCCCAACCATATTTTGTTGACAATAGAAAGAATATTTTACTCGAACTTCCTCAAAGTGGCATTAAATAGAGCTCCCAAACCCAATTCATGGCAATAATCTGTGCACAAAAAGAAGCATGCCATACACTTAATTCAAAATTTTCCCTACATCAGCTAGCCCTAAATATTATAGACAAATAGATAAATTGTAAAATAGGTTTTAGAATAATACTCAACAACCAAAAATTACTAACCCTAACCATACTTTTTGGACAAATCAAAGAGGATTTACTGGTATTTCTCCATGCTCTTATTCATAGTTGGGCTGACAAAAATTCTATTAGGAGCTTCTAACAAATAAATTGAACAGATACGAAGAGATCCTACTAAGAATATGGCTATACACTCATGAAACTAACTTCAAATATATACACATCTCTATACATGTGTTATATGTATATATGTAATATGTATATATATATATATATATATATATATATATTTCAACATCTATATATGTATGTATATGCATATATGCATTCAATATCACACTTACTTTTTCCGTCCACATTTACTTCATCTTCCTCCATCGTATAACAACCAAAAAATGCATTAACCATCAATCGAGCAAGAACTTACCATTCACCTCTCCCAATATGACAACAACATTCTCCACCACCACCAACCCACATAATTGTGAATTCCCATGCCACCACAAAAAAAATAACGGTTCCCTCCCCATCAGTCGACAGCCCCCCAGTGTTGAAAAACCCTTTCCAATTCTAGGCTAGCGAGAATCCCGATGGATACTTCAAACAAGTTTACATGTATATATATGTGTATGTGTATATGCGTATACAAATATATCTATATGTATATATATATATGCTTACATTTATATATATGTATGTTTCACATGGGTATTTCAAATAAATGATTTATTTATTGTTCATACTTCAGATTCTCTACTTGTTCTTGCAAAATGGTCATATGGTCATGAGTGTAATGCCAATGCTACACAAAGATAACTACAAGTGATAAACAGAGGGAAAAAAGTATGCTTGTAGATTTATGTAAATGTATATATATATATATATATGTATATTTATATGTATATGTATATTTATATGTATATTTACATGTATGTATTTGTATATATATGTGTATGTGTATGTATATATGTATATTTAAATGTATATGTATGTGTATATCTATATGTAAAATGTTGATGTACACAATCATTTGTTCACAATTTTACTATTTTCACCTTCTTCTGTATTGCTTTCAAAAATATATACTCTTTGTGCCTACATGCATCCTCTCATTGCACAATGGCGGTGGACAAAGTAAATGCAATATTCAATGTTGGTGTGTGGGAGAGTGTAGTTTGATGAAGTTCTATTGTTGAAAGAACCATTCTGTTGTTGGTTTAATAACAGATAAATGTTAAATTCGTTGCATTTCACACCATTTTAAACTAGCTTGGAGGGCTCTCAAACTGTTGGGCTATAGAATCAGTAATTTTTTTTGCATGGGTAGTTTACATAAATGATTAATTTATTGTTTATCTCTTGTGTTCCCTCCCATATTGATTAAATTTCATTATTGCAAGAGCAGTTTTCAACACATAAAACAACTAAACACAAACTTTGTACTATGCACTGCATTTTTCATTGTTTGCTTCAGTTAGATTGCTTGTCTTCTATCAAATAGTTGAAGATTTTCCATGGACCTTACCTACTTTTCTTACTCAAGTAGGTTGCATTTTTCCTTTGTCTAGACATTTTGAAAAACACAAATAAGCAGGTATATATCCATATGCACACATGTATATATATTTATATATATATACAACAATATATCTTAATGATAACATATTTCATCCAAACAAATTAAGCATATTAAAGATTACAAAATTTTAAAGATTAAAAAAAATCCTTGTTAGAAGAACAATAGACTACTCTATTAGAGGTAGCTTCAAATAGATGAGTGGAAAACAACATCATGAAATATCATTGATAGTTAAATAGATGAGGGCACAACAATATCATGAAACATGTTAATAGAAGACAACTACTAGCCTCTTTTATTTTATATACATATATTATTTTGTTTAGATTCCTGCAAAAATATAAATATGCATTCAAGAAAATCAGTGTATTCCAAACTCTCTATTTCAAATTCTTCCATGCTCCTATGGCTTGGTTCAATGCAACTCATCCTTCTTGGAAAAAATCAACACTATATGTATGTATGATACTTTCTCATTGTCATTACACAACTTTGTTTATCTAATTACATAAATTATTCACCATTTTTCAGGGTCAAATCGTATATATAAATTATACCTATATACCTACTTTGTATCCTTCCTTTTTTATTTCCCTTGGTTGTGCACTAACATACCTTTTTTCTCTATTTGTAAGAACTATGTTTAAGCATGCAAAGGGATTTCAAAACCAAGTTAGGCTTTTGGTTTCAAGTTCTCACACCAAAGAGGACACAACAATATCATATATTGTATATGGAGACAACATAGTTTGCACAAGATTCCTGTTCTATGATGTATAATGAAACTCCACAACATCTCTCGTGGACATTTCATACTTCTCTTGCTCGAGGTTTTGGCTAGATCCCATACGACTCCATGATGCCAATATGGCAGGGTGGAAAATGAGCATAGGTTTTGTGGTTTCCCATTTCACATAGTTCATTTATTTTTACATACCTATATGTATATGCAAGAATTCTTCTATACATTCACTATTATGTTTTCATACTTTCTCATTCTCAATACACAACCTTGGTTAACTAATTGGAAAAATTATTTACTATTTTTAGGCTCACATTGTATATATTAATTTTACCCCTATACTTGCTCTTTATCCTTCCTTTTTTATTTCCTTCGGTTGTCCACTAACATAGCTTTTTGTTCTATTTTCATGAACTAGGTTTAAGCATGGAAACATATATGAAAACCAAGTTAAGACAACAATATCATATATTATATATGTAAACAATAGAGTTTCCCAAGTTTCTTATTGTACGATGTATAATGAATGATGCAGGAGCATCCAGTGGTGTAAGGGCAATCTTGCATCACCCAAAAATAGTTAAATTTTATGTTTCTCAGTTTTTAGATGTTTTTACATTTTTGGATACCCTTTTCGTCATAATGAAATTCCCAATTTATGGTTTTTATTTTCTATTCCTGGGTTGAAAGATATTGTAGTTTAGTTTCCTAGATTTGCACCTGAAAATCTTCTGAGTTAGATTTGAGGCACTTAGAGTTCTTGAAACAGCCCTGAAACTTGCCAAAATTGGTGTAGCAAAATTTTAGCGCATTATTGACTTCGAGACCTTTCCAACGGTTCAAACGGTTCACGAATCGAAGTCCCGGATCAAAAGTTATGGCCCCAGGAAGTTGGCGCACTATCTAGAAGATACAATTACAAATGTTCTTTTGAAATTTGAACTTCAAGTTGTAATTTTTTGGTGCCAAACCACCTAAACTCAAATTTGAATGTTGTTTTGGCTCCAAACTAAAGAGGAGCTCTATTTATGGGCGGGTTTCTAATTTTTGGGTAGCTTTTTGGGGACAAGCTCACATATTGCGAAAGGGTTATTCTGTAGTTTTCTGTAACTTGCATGTGTTGTAGAACTTGGGGATTTGAGATCCTTTGCATGTAAGAAGCTCCATTTTCTAAATAATAAAATTATTCTCTTATTTGTGGATTATTTTCTAAGTCTCGTGTTGCGCCCTCATCAAGTGGTATAAGAGCAGGTTTTCTTGAGCGTGTGGACAGATCGCCGATCATGAGGCAGTTCACACCAAGACTGTGGTTATCGGTCAAGGTTAAGAAAGATGCCTCCAAGAGTGATCCCTAGTAGGTGTGGTGGTGCCAAAGGTGGTCGAGGTGGTAGAAATGCTGGTGGAAGAGATGCATTGGCAGCCCTCCAGAGACAGATTGATGTGTTACAAGAGTAGTTGAGAAGAGGGTTAAACCTGAGGGAGGAAAGTGAGGATGAAGGAGAGGAAGAAGGTTCAGATGTAGAAGAGGAAGAAGAAGCAATTGATCAAGACCAAATGCGGTTAATAAGGGCCATTTCGAAAACAGGAAAAGACCTAGAGCAGAAGTCCCTAGTTATTCCAGAAGTCTAAACCTGGAAGAGTTGATCGACTGGATCAACAAGCTAGAAGAATATTTTGAGTATGAGGAAATAGAGAACCCAGATTAGGTTAAGTTTGTGAAAATGAAGCTAAAGGGCCATGCCAGTATTTGGTGGAAAGAGGTCCAGTTGGAAAGAAATCGAAGAGGAAAAGGCAATATCACTAGATGGGATCGCATGGTAGAGAAGCTGAAGAAATGAATTCATGCAATGGACTATGGGTTGAATGCGTTGAAGAATTGCAAGGTTGAAGCAGGCGGTCGTGAAGAATATACTAAATATTTTCACAAGATCAATCATCCGACGGAGTCACGAGGAGGCCAATAAGGAGAAGGTAGCCCGATATCTTAATGGGTTATGACCAAGCATTCAGGAGGAGTTAAGCCTAGTCAGAATGACCACCATTGAGGATGTGTATCAGTTTGCTCTGAAGGTGGAAGAGAAGCTGAACAAAATATTTGATAGCAAGCAAAAAGGACGAGGAGGTCAAAGCGGAAGGGGCAGTGGAAGACCTTCAGGAAGCTAAAATGATGATGAAAAAAAAAGTGAAGATGTGGGTACCAACCAAAGCCAAAGGAATGACAACTTCTACCGCCCTTGTGATCAAAATAGTGGTGATCAAAGAGGTAGAGGACAAGGGAGATATGGACAAGGATCTGGAAGAGGTGGTTTCAAAGGAACATGTTTCCAATGTGGTGAAGAAGGGCATCGAGCCTATGAATGTCCACAACACCAAGGAAGGGTAGACAAAAGGCCAGAAGGTTGTGGAAGGGTTACACATGTAGATGAGGAGGCCTAATCTAAACATTCAAATGATGCTAAAAGGGGAGAAGCCCTAGTGATTAGCAGAGCCCTGGTGACTGAGGAGAAGGAACTAGAACATAAGAAGAATTTGTTTCGCACAAGGTGCAAGTGTGAAGGAAAATGTTGTGATGTCATTATTGACGGTGGGAGCACGATTGAAGCAGGGAGGGAAACTCTCCCTTTCAAATCTAAAACCACACACATTAACCACTATGCAAGAAGGCTGCAAATAAATATTAACAACAAATATGGAAGAGAAATATGCAACATATATATTGATTTCAAATCTGAATTTGAATTACACAATCATGGAGCTCATATGCTCACATACAACATGGGCTTCACACATACAAAAATCTGTGACTTAAAATTTCAATATCATTCTAGCAATATCTGGATATGCAACAACTAACTCTCCAAATCCCCCTTCTCTAAATGAGCAGCATCAATACATAGAAGTTGTGTGAGAAGAAACCGCCATTAGTTTCTCAAAACAACCTCCACAAAACCACCAAGAAAACCCGTCACTTTCTTCCTATCAACGATCTGTCATTTTTCCGAATCTCTTCAAACAATTTCTGGGTTTAGTGCCCCTTCTTTTCAGCTTTCCAAATCATTTTGAAATTCTTAATTTTGTTACCATATGAGAACGTTATTCCCATTTTACTAAAACTAGGTCTCATAGATACGACTTTAGACATGCAACAACATGCAAGATTCCAACTCCTAGAAAATAGGAACCCAATTAGAAAAGTAACTGCCAACTCAACTTGGGCATGCAAGATCTCCATTATTACAATTTATGAGGATTTAATTGATTTTTAAAAATTTGTAACTCCCAAGAAAATCCATTCCAAGATTGCCCTTTTTTTTTAAAGCTCAAGTTCAACACTGCCACCTAGACAATCTCCACTCGAAAATTTAGCAATATTAAAATAAAAGACCAATTATTTATTACAATTTTTGGCCTAATATTTTAATTTATTTCTCCAACTAAATAATTATCAAACCATAGGAAAACCAAAATTAAAATTGATGAAGATATCCCTTTGACCATGGATGCTCCTGCATCAGACACCCACGGTAGAAAAGAAATATTTCATGAGCAGAAATATTTATAGAACCTATGCTTGTCTTGGATCCACCTCTCTTCTTTGTCCACTATTATTTCTTTGTTCACCAATTTTTACAACTTCACAACATTATCCTCTTTCATCTTTACTCCTCTACCCTCTATTGCTGGTTTAATTTCTCCCACTCTTTCCACCATGTCTTCTTCATGAAATTTTATTATTTCAATGCCTTCTGTACAACACATCACTGTAATCTGATTTCTTTTACCCAAAACAACATTAGTACCATTATCAAGAGACTCATTTTCCATTCCTCCTAACAAGGAATCACATTCACAAACCAAAACATCTTCATGTCCACTATTCTTTAACAAAGATTTATTAGAAAAATTTGCATTTACCTTCACTTTACACTCCCTCAATTTAATTTCATCAAATTGATTTATTGCTGCAATAAAATCCTCTATTTCTACATTCTTATTGTCATCAAAGTAAACACCAAAATCTGATTTTACTTCACTTTTACCTGAAGCCTTCGTCTCACCTGAGATCAAATCATCCCATTCTTTTTCAACTATTGTCATCTGCATCAATAAATCATCCTCTTCACTTTCTTTTATGTCTTTCAAAGGACACTCTTCTGTTGCAACTTCATTATCCACACATTCATCTTCATAACAACATTTATCAAAATTAAATTTTACCTTGATATCTTCCATTGTTGCAACTTTTTCTTCCCTTGCAATAATTTGATCCCATTCTCTTTCAATTTGAATGAGTAAATCATCCTTCTCAACTTCATAGGTGTTCTTTAAAGAACTCTCTTCTACTACTGCAATCACTGTAGTCTCATTCTCCATGTCTTCCAATAAGCATCCCTCTTCAGGTTCATCAATCTCTTCATGCTCATACTCTTCTTCCTCCTCAATGTCGCATGCATGACATTCTATTACTTCTTCTTTCTTTCCTGTAGTCAAAACATCATTAGAAAGATAAAAATTATCTTCAAATCTTCTCTCCTCTTGTTTCCTCCTTTCAATCTCATCCCTCAATTCATTTATTTGTTGTTGCAACCTTATCATTTCTCTTTCTCTGAATCTCCTTTTTATTACCTCTAGTCTGGGAATCCTTAAAATCCATCTAATTATAATTCCCTTTCTCCTTTCCATTTTCTAGGCTTCTCAAATCCTCTACAACACAATTTTTTTTTAAAACCCTCGGGTTCTTCACATGTAAACTGCCTCACATTCGACAATCTGTTTACAAGATCTTCACTCTCAAGATCTGTTAGCTTCAACCCACACTCACAGGTCCTGCTGCA
>VDFB02086081.1:385768901-385810095 GCA_007258455.2 Sequoia sempervirens | reverse complement strand
ACCTTATACACGTCCTAATTCATCGTATGTTCCATTATCCCTTTGAAAGCTACTAGTAACATAGTAATCCTCACTTCATTCATGTGAACTTCATTGTGGCATTATCACTATGTTGACAACATGCTCTCATTAACATTAGTTCACCAACATATATAATTTGAATCTCAATAAGCACCGAACTTTGGCATTTGCAAGAGTTTGGACTATCCTAGTGGACGTAGTACTTTCATTATTATGTGATCTATAAGCACTATATTGTAGTCTCAATTGACGCGAACCATTTACTCTTTCATTTATTACAGTTATAAAGGGACTACCTAAATTTCTTTATATTACTATTAGATATGTTATTTCAGGGTATGTGTAGGATCATGATGGGCCAAAAAGTGGTGATATGATGGGTATGTGGCTGAAGACTTTTTTTAACCCAAAATTGATGAAATGAAAAGGGTTTTTAAAGGATATTCTCAACTTTCCACCAATATAAATTATTCTTTACTTTGAATTTAATAAATATTTATTATTCATTTTCTATATGAATTATGACTAAATTCTTCATTGATAGGCTTATTAAAAAAATCTATAACTTTCAAACAATATCACATTTTTTGAATCTAAAACATGTGTCACATTCTATGCTTCACATACTATAGGATAAAAAAATGAATTTTATGAAGTTTTGACGAAGTTAGGGTGGCTAGACATACGAGTTTTTATATTTTCTAAAATTTGTAATAAAAAAATCATAATTAATTATTTACTTGGAAAAAAATTACAAAAAAATATGCATCACATGGGATATGAGTCCTCTACTTATATCTAAAATATTATAAAAAATATTATCATTTTGTTGTGGTTAGGGTGGTTAGATAGACACCTACTTCTTATTTTTTCCCTGAAATTTAAGTACTATTACACTGAAATTTCAAAATTTTACCAAATAGATTTTTTATAAAAAGAAACCTAGTAGTTTAGAAACTACATTCAATGTTATATAGATTCTATTCTTACATATTTTTGAAATAATATAGATAAATTATTCAATTTTTTATGTCAAGTTTCTTAACTCTGATTTTTTTGAATTTTTCACCACTTAAGGGCCTATTTTTTCCATGATGATCCTGCACATACCCTTCATTTGCAATTGTTGACATCTGACATCCCTAGTGATGTTAGTGGCATGATGGACCATGGAGTTACCGCAACAATAGCTAGTTCTAATCCTTTGGGAGAGTTATGCAACAAATTAGTCGATTTGACATTATATTTTCTCTTTTATGGTCTATTATTGAAAATTTTCATGAGAATTTTATGTAGTTTAATTTCTATCTTGATGGTTGCTACAGGTGGTTTTCACTCTAGATTTTGGATGTGGTAATGTTGTAAATATGTATGATGACTATATGTATGCGGTAAGTGATTATATTTTGTTATATATCATTCCACAATTCAATTTCTATGTATTAACATCTTTACTTTTTATTGTATTAGTTTAAGGTCCATAGTGAAGAGATCCTGAGGACTAGTAAGCATGCTTAAAAGATAAGAGACCCAACAAGCACTCCATCCAGCCCAATTTCAAAGGCATCATGGGATCTTTTTCCTGCCCCTGGAGGGAAATGACTATGTACTAGGGTCATTTTTTGTATGTCTATGTGGCATTTTGGAACATACATTTTGTACTATCGATATATATGTGACATTTTATGTCCACATGGCTCTTTTGTAGTAAGCCTATATGGATTTTTTAGATATATTGTATAATTTTATCAATATATATCATTGTATAGCCTTAAAAAAATTTGATTAAAGAAAATATTATTTTGCTATTTCCATTCTTGAATGATGTTATCATGCATATTGTGTAAATTGTCTGCTTGAATGTTGTAGGCATGGATTTTGTTTACATCTAATGCTTAAATAATTACTATTGATTGCTCTATAAGCTCCATCTAATGAGTATTATGTAAATAAGCCCCATTCCTTGTGGTTTTTATCCTTTGCATTACTTCAATTACTTGTGCTTCACTTATTCCAATGTATACTTCATGTATATTGCATGTATTCATATGTATGCTTTATCCTTCCAATGTATAATTCATGTGTTCATCTATATTCTTCATGATTCATGTGTATACTTCATGTATTTGTGTGTATTCTCCATGCTTCTTGAGTTCTATTGTTGTCTAGTGGCAAGGAAGCACCAAAAGGTTTCAAATGAACTGTAAAAGCTCCTTCCCATAAAAAAAAATCATATCAAAATGTATTGCTTTTAATTCATGGCTAAGGTTGGCATCCAATAACTAATGGTTTTTATTCTAAAGCTTAGCAATTATTGCATTTGCATCTATAGAAAAAGTGAATGTTTTGAACCTCGATGGCATATATATACCTCTATGAACTTGTATGAACGTGCATCAAAACACATGATAGTTGTTGATCCAACCAACAAAATTTATTTTCATCTACTAATATCACAACACTTGACATCTCATTAAATGAAATCAATGCATAGGTCAGTTTTAATGATATTCTAAAGATATTAGATATGTATGAACAACAATATAAGCTTTATTTCTAGATGCATCACTCATGTGCAATTATCACATTTCTCCCATATTCATCATTTAAATAAGTTAAAAAAAATCCTTTCATTTTCTATGCATGAAATAACATGACAAATCATTGGGAAACATGGTCCTATAATTGTCGCCACATCATCTTTTATAATTCTAGAGAATGAAAAATAATATGTCATGGATATTGAATATCTAGATCCAAATTTTCACTAGTAGGCCAAGTTTTGCATTTCAGCAAGGGCATACTATTCAGTGACAACAATTGTAATTCAAACTCTTAAGGGATTCAACCAGTTGAATGTAGCTTATAGTGATTCAACATGTTTGAGAGTGATTTTGCATGTTTGGGAGTGATTCACCACATTTGGGAGTTATTTCCTTGTGTAAATGTACCCACCTAGACATTTTGGAATAGTTCGTTAGGTCACATGAGTTGTAGAATGAAAGTTGCACCACTTTGCAACTTTGCAATACTTGCATTTGACAACCTTTTTTGCAATTAAAATGTCACCGCAATGGGAAAAAAGCCTCTGAGATAGTGAAAAATGAGAGAGGTTATTATAGAGGGGCCCAAATTGATCCCATAGGCACAAACGATAAGTTTTTAAGTGTCATGGTATTTGAGTAACAACTTGTCAAAGATTGCAACCATTTTGTACTTTGGACTCTTAAGGGATTCAGTCAGTTGAACATAGTTCAGATTGATTCGACATTTTTGTGTGTGAAAGAGGACCATACCTAGCATAAATGTACCCACCTATATGCATTGGAATAGTTTATTTGGTCACATAAGTTGTAGAATAAAATTTGCACCACTTTGCAACTTTGTACTACTTGCATTTGACAACTTTTGCCCCAAGCGAAAAGTCGCCGCCACAAGAAAATGCCTTCGAGATAACAAAATTGAGAGATTTTATTATAGAGAGGTACAATTTGATCCCATAGGCTTAGATGAGAAATTTATAAGCACCACAGTGTCCGAGTAACAACCTATCAAAGCTTGTGGCCATTTTGCACTTTAGACTCTTAAGGGATTCAACATATTGAATATAACTCAGAGTGTTTTGATATGTTTGGTTGTGAAAGATGACCATTCATAACATAAATTTACCCACCTAGATGCATTTGACTATTTTTTTTGGTCACATGAGTGGTAGAATGAAAGTTGCACCACTTTACAACTTTGCACTACTTGCATTTAACAACTTTTTCCCCAACTGAAAAGTTGCCACCATAGGAAGACAGCTCCAAGATAGAAAAAATTGAGAGAGGTTACTATAATGAGGCCCAGTATGATCACATAGGCTTAGATAAGAAGTTTCTAAGCATTACAGTGTTTGAGTAACAACTCATTGAAGATTGCATCTATTTTGCACTTTGGACTCTTAAGGGATTATGTTAGTTGAATGTAGGTCAGAGTGATTTGACGTGTTTGGGTACAAAAGAGTACCATGCCTCATGTAAATTTACTCACCTAAACATGTTGGAACAATTTTTTTGGTCACACGAGTTGTAGAATGAAAGTTGCATTACATTGTAACTTTACGCTACTTGCATTTGATAATTTTTCCCCAAGCGAAAAGTTGCCACGATGGGAAAATGCCTTTGAGATAGAGAAAACATAAAAATTATTGTAGAGGGGCCCAGCACAATCCCATAGCCTTAGAAGAGAAGTTTTTAAGCATCACGGTGTCCGAGTAACACTCCATTGAATATTGTAACCATTTTGCACTTTGGGCTCTTAAAGGATTATGCGGGTTGAATGTAGCTCAGAGTGATTTGGTGTGTCTAGGTGTGAAAAAGGACCATTCCTAGCGTAAATTTACCCACTAAGATGTGTTAGAATAGTTCATTTTGTCACACAAGTTGTAGAACAAAAGTTGCACCACTTTGTATCTTTGCACTACTTGCATTTGACAACTTTTTTCTCAAGTGAAAAGTCACTACCATAGGAAAACACCTCCGATATAGAAAAAAAAAGAGAAGTTATTGTGAGGGGTCCAACGTGATCCCATAGCCTTAGATGAGAAGTTTCTAAGCATCACAATGTCCGAGTAATAACCCATAGAAGATTGCAACCATTTTGTACTTTGGACTTTTAAGGGATTCTATCAGTTAAACATAGCTTGGAGTAATTCAACATGTTTGGATGTGAAAGAGGGCCATGCCTAGTGTAAATGTACCCACCCAGATGTGTTGGAATAGTTCTCTTAGTCACATGAGTTTCAAAATGAAAGTTGCACCACTTTGCAACCTTGCACTACTTCCATTTGACAACTTTTTCCCCAAGTGAAAAGTTGCCACCATAGGAAAACGTCTACAAGATAGTAAAAAATGAGTGAGGTTATTGTAGAGAGGCCCAACACAATCCCATAGCCTTAGAAAATAACTAAGTGCCATGATGTCAGAATAACAACTCATCAAAGATTGCAACCTTTTTGCACTTTGGACTCTTGAGGGATTCTGTCGGTTGAAGGTAGCTCAGATTGATTTGACATGTTTGGGTGTGAAAGAGTACCATGCCTAGCATAAATGTACCAATCCAGATTCATTGGAATAATTTTTTTGGTCACATGAGTTGCATAATGAAAGTTGCACCACTTTGCAACTTTGCACTACTTGCATTTGACAACTTTTTCTCCAAACAAAAAGTTTCCACCATGGGAAAATACCTCTACGATGGAAAAAATAAAAATAGGTTATTCTAGAGGGTCCCAACATGATCTCATAGCCTTAGACAAGATATTTCTAAGCATCACAGTGTCCAAGTAATAGCCCGTCAAAGATTGCAACCATTTTGCACTTTAGACTCTTAAGAGATTTTGTCAGTTGAACGTAGCTCAGAGTGATTTGGCATGTTTGGGTGTGAAAGAGGACTATGCCTAGTGTAAATGTACCCACCCATATACATTGAAATAGTTCATTTGGTGACATGAGTTACAGAATAAAACTTGCACCACTTTGCAACTTTGCACTACTTGCATTTGGCAATTTTTTCCTCAAGCGAAAAGTCACCACTAAAACAAAACACCTCTGAGATAGTGAAAAATGAGAGAGGTTGTTGTAGAGATCCCAAACATGATCCCATAGCCTTAGCAAATAAGTTTCTAAGCATTACGGTGTTTGAGTTACAACCCATCAAAGATTGCAACTATTTTGCAGTTTGGAATCTTAAGGGATTTTTCCTGTTGAACATAGCTCAGAGCGATTCAACATGTTTGGGTGTTAAAGATGACCATTTTTAGTATAAATATACCCATCCAGATGTGTCAGAATAGTTTATTTGGTCACACAAGTTGCAGAAAAAAAGTTGCACCACTTTGCATCTTTGTACTACTTATATTTGACAACTTTTTCTCCAAGAGAAATGTTGCCACCACGAGAAAACACCTCTAAGATATCAAAAATTGAGATGAGAAGTTTCTAAGCATCACAGTGTTCAAATAATATCTTTTTGAATATTTCAACCATTTTGTACTTTGGACTCTTAAGGGATTTTGTCGGTATAATATAACTCGATGCGATTCGACGTGTTTGGGTACCAAAGAGGACAATTTCTAGTGTAAAATTGCCCACTTGAATTTGTTAGAATAGTTCATTTGGTCACATGAGTTGCAGAATGAAAGTTGCACCACTTTTCAACTTTACACTATTTATATTTGACAACTTTTTCCCCAAGTGAAAAGTCCCGCCATGGGGAAACACCTCTGAGATAGCAAAAATTGAGAGATGTTATTGTAGAGGGGCCAAACATGATCCAATAGCCTTAGATGAGAATTTTCTAAGTGTCATGGTGTCTGAATAACATCTCATTGAAGATTACAACCATTTTTCACTTTGGACTCATAAGGGATTATGTCGGTTGAATACAGCTCAGAGAGAAAACTAGTTCCTCACCTAAATAAGCTAAAAGTTACTAAAAAAAATTTATTAACACATGTGTAAATCCTTCAAAAATTTGGAAATATCCTTGCTTCAAATGAAGTGTCTTGGAAACATTCACTTGGAAGTCCATTCCATTGACCTTTTGACTCTAATTGCAAAAACACACTTTTAATGACTCTACCACTTTTCCATAACTTAAGTTTGTTGTTTCAACTTCACTTTAATAAACACATTTTTGTGGAGAGCAATATAAGGAAATAAATAGAAGACCACCATAAATAAACAACCACCATAATTTAACTTTTCCATCACTTAAGTTTTGTTATTTGAAGTTTGTTGTTTCAACTTCACTTTTAATGACATATGCAAAGGATCATCAAATTTTACACAAAGGAAAAGGAAATACTCAGAGAACAACCATAAAGTATTTAAGTCAAAGTTCTTTTATTTTATGAAAAAAACATTGGAAAGGAGTTTTAATTATTTCATGGGGATTATTTTCATGATATTCACATGCATGAGTGAAAATGGACTAAGTTTAATCTTTGATTATTGAGTTTGGATTAGTAATAGTGCATCATTTATGCATTATGTAAATAAACCATAATGCTGATTTGTGCCTTGGAACACTATATCATGGAAGTTTGAGTCCAAAAAGTGTTGAGAATCATTGTGATATGTTTCTAATAACCTTAGACAACCCAAGTTATGTGCTCATGCTGTTCCATCCTTTGTTTGTACTATTGGCCATGTGACTATGTTTCCAAAGTTGACAAGAGCACCAAATGCCAAGTGACTGTTTTGAGAGATTGATTGGTTGAAGAATGTTTTGCAGTTGTCAAAGGTTTTGGAGGGTATTGAAACATTTCTTCCCCCAATGTTCATGTTGTTCTTCCCTTGTTGGTGTGTTTTTCCTTCCTTGGATTTGCATTAGGCTAGGTTGTCAATAGTGGAAAGGTGTACTAAGATGTCTTGTGCATTGATTTTTAATGAATCCCTTGAAAGGCGACTAAGATTATGTAAAGAGATAGATCATGATAAAAGTGACTCTAAAACTCATTCAAGATTAGAGTAGATTTTGGAAATCCAAACACAAAAAACCTAAGTAGATAAGCTTGATAATGATGGATTCCCTTTTATTGGTTTAGACTTATATATAGTGGGGAGATATTAATTGGAAAGGTGAGTTCATACCCTTTTGATGCAAACTTTAGCCTCGAGTTGACGCATACTAAATGAGGAAGGGTTGATCAAGTTTTAATGTGAAATAATGATGATGGAAGGAGTTATAGGGCTTATAGAAGAGAAAGAAAATATTCCTTTGTACAATAGAAGGATTTTTTTTATATTTTGTCATAAATCCGCATGCTTTTCCTTCAAGAAAACTTTAAATGTAAACCATAAACCATTAAAAATAACTTTAATTGTAATATACACATTTGCATGTATTAATTTCTCATAATTTTTGTATATCAAAAAATACCCTAAGTCAATAACAAATATTACAATAATGATGGAAGAAAATCTTGAAAATCCTCCCATTTCTCAATACTTGTAGCAATACATGTAGGTGTTGTGCCCTTAGCACAGACGCCTCGTTCGGAATAGAGACCCTCTTTTCTTTTGCCTTGTAGGGTTGTTTTTGTCACTGCCTCATTTTGCGTGCCTCCCATTTTGGTGTCTCAGATGGTCAATGTTTCTTTAAAGTCCCACCATAAGTTGACTGTGCCTTCCCCTTTTAATTTAGTCGTGATTTGGGGCCTCGCGGAGTCCCTTTGGCAGTTTGACCCTGTGAACGTCCCTGAGCCTTGCCGGGCCTAGCCATTCGGGATTCCCTTGCCGGGTTTCCCCGCTGAACTTGCCATTCCTGATGGCGTCCGCTTCGTGTCCTCCCAGACCTCGGGGTTCAAACCCCTATTTGCCGCCTATTAGAAATCAGTGAAATCTTGGCAGCTGCCAAGTCCTTTGGTCCCGGAACCCTAGAGTTCCACTCCCGGGGTTCCATGAGTGCTTCGCCATCCTCTATGGTGAACTTCCTATGGTGTCCCGCCTTCCAGGTCCCACCACCATTTTCGCTGTCTGAAGTTTGCGGGAAACCCTGACTACCTTTGGGTGCTTCGGGCCCGAATATCCGAAATTCTGAGTTTGGATTTCCGTGATGACTCCGCTGTCCACAACAGCGGATCTTTGTCATAACTCCACCCTCCGGGCCCCGACTTTCTCTCCCCCGCTGCCGATCCAATTGAGTCAAAATCTTCAAGCAGCCGCCATCCTGCGCCCCCCCGACGGTCGGACCCCGGGTCTCCCACCGCCATTGCCAATTTTCAAATTCACCAACTTTTTGCCTTGACGTACCTGCATTTATCAGGGTCATTAATTGCGATTAGGGGTATAAAAGACCCACTCTGACCCGCCATTATCACTTGATAGAGTTGTAGAGTGATTGGAGAACTTGCTTGAGGAGCCCACCATCTTCGACACCTCCACGATTCATTGCCCTTGACATCACTTCATCGATCGTAGGTGGATCCCACATCTCTTGTATCATGTGCTCGAGGTAGGTTTTCTGTTTTCCCCTCTCGAGCATTATTTTCATGATTTCTAAGGGTTAAAATTTAACAAAGAACCTCAAAATCATGAATGAATGATAAACCATAGCATGACGGATAAAACCCATATTTTGAAATCTTAAAAAACCTTCTAGGGTGCCCTCATGACCGATCTGGAACCTTACCTCACTGCGGCCGTTCTTCCCATAGAGAAATCATGTCCTTTGGCCTCGGGGCCTGTCTTCACCGTCCAAAATTAGAGTGATAAACCCTCCTTGCAACGGTGAATTTCCCCTTCGGGCTCGGTCCATCGAACTTCCTTATTCGGAAGTACGCTAGAAAGCTGCCATGTCAAAATGGCAAACTGATCCCTGCCTCCCATCTGCTGGAGCCCGCCCTTCTCCTCACCACAGGCATTTCAAATTAAAGAAGCACCCTTTGGGTCTCTCAGGCCTGGAACCCCGAAGTTCCGCTCTTGAGGTTCTGCGAGTGCTTCGCCGTCCTTCACAACGAACCTATGACGGCATCCTGCCTTCCGGTCCCTGACCTCCTCTTTGATGTTGGAATGTCACTTAAGCAAATTGGCCTCATTCCCACCAGACTCCATCACTCAGGAGTCCTATCCTTGTCCGCTGTCCCGAGGGAAAAATCTCGCTCGGCGTCCCGCCCTCCAGACTCCGCCTTCCCGTTCGCTACTGGTACGCAATTTCAACTACTGAATGCCCTCATTCGTGTTGAGCTCCATTGTGTTGGACTCCTATCCTCGCCAGCTATTGCAAACAAATGTCGCCCGCCCCTTCGAGCTCCACGCTCCGCCCTACCGATCACCGCCGAACTCAAAGCAAAATCACATGACGGTGGACCCTTGTGCTGGGTCCGGTCTTGCTCCTAGTCATCGGCGAGACCTACGGATCTCTTCGGAACCGTACCCCACTGTGGAGGCCTTACACCGATTGGGAATCAGCCGGGCCCTAACTGCCGTGCTGCCCCTTCTGGACTTCCGTCCAGCAATAGCCGTCCCAAACGGCGAAAGACCAATGAATTCCTGGTACCACTGACCAGAATGCTTAGAAGTAAAATTATAAACTGCTGGCCGCCCTCTGACCCTCCAGACCCAGGACCCTAGAGTTCTATCTCTGGTATTCCATTTTTGGTCTGTCATTCCAAACTGCCATCTCTAGACGGCTCTCTAGCCCAGGACTTTCAGATTCTCCTAAACTGATACAAATGAGCTCAAATCTAGAATCTAACTTCGACCCATGTGCTCAATTTTTATCTTCTTTGGTGTGAACCTCTCAAATTACTAAAATTTGATCGAAGAGAGTCTCAGGGAGTCCTCCGCCATGTTTTCCCTTCCAAATATCATTCCTGCCAAGGAAGTCCGACACTCCAGGCCCGAACTGTCCAAATGCTCTTAATCAAAAGATCAATAACATTAGAGGGATAAAAGGTCATGTTATGCTTAATTGATTGTTTAAAATAGATGTTGTTTTCAGGATGTTGGCTATTCTGAAAGCTTTTGTGATCCATTATGCTGACTATGCCCTTGCTTGCAGAATATATGGAATCGGGTGTAGGACCTTTAGGGGAATCTGCCGAGAAGGAGAAAGGGAAGAAGTTAGGAGGGACCCCTCGGGGGAAAGAGGACAAGGACCAGATGAAATACCAATTCCAGGGCGAGCCTCTCCACTCAAAAGTCACCACAGATTGGAAGGAAATCACTGACACTAACATAGGCCAAGTTGATATTGATGAATTCACGCAAAGGGTGAGGGTCAATCTAACGACAAAGAATGCAAAATTGACATGACAGAGTGGAATAGCAAAGGCTATTGGATTCCCTCCATCCCTCGTGGCCCCCGAGTTGATCATGGCTTGTCGAGAAGCATATCAACCAGACACAAGGACAATCATTGATAAAAAGGGCAACATTCTCGCTGACATTGCGCCTAAGGGAATTACAAAGACTTTCCATATCCCCACTTTTAATGAGATGGAAGTCCCCACCATAGAAGAATGCTAGGTAGCATGGGATGATAATCAGGGAGGCTTTAAGAAGTCAATAAATCTGCATTGGCTCAAGGAAAGGCGGGGCAGCGCTGCGAAGGTTCCTCAAGAATTCTTCTGCGGCGATTTCCACGAAGATTACCATGACTTGGTTACGATGTTAAGTTGAGTTATGGGTCTTCCTATGGTGGCCTTCTTTCAAGAATGGATGGTGTATTTCATTGAGCAGATTCTACGTAGAAATGAGGATGTCACCACAATGGCTTCGTTTTATTGGGGAGGAATCATAAGCAACTACTTCCATGAGCAGTTTGTTAATGTAAAGAAGAGCTCCAAGTTCTATATGACTTCCTATCTCATCTATTCCTTGGTGGATTGGGGCAGTACAATGAGTTGTTTGTGGCACCCGATCAGGAGCAGGGGTGAAGACTCAAGGCCTATGATAGGTATCCGCAGCTCTAATATCGAAACTTCAAAAGGGAATATTGTAGAGTAAACGACGCCTTCATTGGCCATATCATCAGAATGACTGCCAGAGACTTCAAGAGGAGGGTCTCCCACAGTGCTAGGGTATTGTTGAAATAGTATGCCTTTCTCTTCATCCAATTTCTGAAGTTCATGTACATCCGTGCCCAGGGCTTCACTGAAAGGCCAAATAGGTTGCCTCGATACTCCAACGACCGAATTATCCTTTTGGAGCTTTCTCGGCAACTCCAACACCTACAGGCAATCTTCAACAGCAAACACATAGTGGGGATTTCTTATCCCATGACCCTTGGCTAGGGCATGTACCGACTATAAACATCCTAGTGTGCTGGTAACTCTGAGAAGGAGCTAAAGGATTACCACTTCTACCTACACACTGCTCGCCCGCGGATGGACCCATATGGTCATGTCAGAAAAGCGTTAGGGTCGGGGTATGCCCATCTTCACCACATTGAGGATTTTTGGGCCAACTGCCAAGATGATAAAGAGGTATGCGCAAGGCACTACATGTGAATGACTGTATAATTCGTAAGAAGGGTGCAACCATTCCCCGTACCAGACCAAATCGAGGAAGATGAGGCCACCATAATGCATCCCAGGTACCCTACAGTAGCTAATCTACAAATACCAACAATAGACTGAGACGAACAGGAGGTCGATGACCTAGATACCATAACCCAGCTAATATTGGCCCGTACTAAGGAATGGATCGATGGGCAGGTAGCTCAATTAAAGTGGCAAGGAATAATTTTGACTTATGAAGGGTTTAAAAGTGAGCCAAGTGCCACAGAGAATGTTGCTGCCACCACTTCAACTAGCGGGATCTCCAAGTCTCCTCCAGTCACTAGATCCAAGAAAAGAAAAGGGACAGAAACTTAACAGTCTCCAGACCCCAAGGTCTATGCAAGGAAAGAAATGGGAGGCTCACCTCCCAAAAGTCTTAAATAGGCAGGGAGCACTGTGGAACAACCCTCAACCCAAGAGGAGTAAGCAAAGGGTACAGATCAATTGGAACCTCTCTTAGCTCTCCCTGCCACTCCTATTGCACCACCCACCTCCCTGGTTATGATTGCTGCATCCCTACCGGCGGTGGAAATTTCTATCCACCTTGCCCCTTCACCTCCGGCTGAGTCTGTAATAATTATTGACTCCTCTTCTACCATGACTACTCCCCCTTCCTCCACTGCCATGTCACCATTCACATCGCTCCCTCTAGCGACAATAACAACACTTATTCCCACTGCCACCATGCCCAAGGCTCTCTCAAGCCACATGCAGAACCTTCCCCCTGAGCTATCCTAGATCCTAATGGATCTGACTATACAATCAGCCCTTGCGCAAGTCCTCACTACTTCTCAGCCTTCACAACTACCGACAGGGCCACCGGCTATGGAAGCCACCATGCTGATCTCTGAGGAATGGGAGGAACAGGAGTGGGAAGCCTCAAATCCTATTGAGGAGGATTTTGATGAATACCATGAGCACCTGGAGTACGAACAATGAACCATCAATAGGGTGGCTTGTGAGGAGGAGGGAAGTGGCTCTTCCAAGAGTGGGGACGAGGAAGATAGGTCCAATGCTAAGGTAATCATGCAAACCTTTGATGATGACCTTGAGGAGGAGATGGCACAACAGCTGAAAGACACCGAGGTAGAAGCAGAAAGGTCACCCCGTGACGAAGAAGGGCAGCCACCAGAAAAAAAGCAGCAAGAGGATTTAACTAAGGGTGGAACCCGAGTTGTCAAGACCGTCGAGGCTGAGTATACTAAGGAAAAGAAAGAAGAAGAGACGATAGAGAAAGAAAGTCCCATTCAGCAACTGTCCACTGTACTGCCTATCAAACGCCTTATGTTCATCCAGGACTCTGATGAGGAAGAGGGAGATGCTACCAAGGAAAAAGGAAAATCCCTAGAAGAAAAATGAACAGAAACCTTGGCCTTGACAGAGAAGGGCGAGGGTGGCCACGATTCACTCAAGGGAAAATCTGTTGTGCCTGAATGGTTAGAAAAGCAACTCGAAAGAAAGACCCCTGTGCTAAAGGACCCAAGGGCAAGGTTACAGGCCATTTTGGCTCAAGCCCAAATCACGACAAAGAAGGAGAAGAACCCCAAAGTCTGATCTAGGGTAACGATGGATGCTTCCGGGTCTCGAGCAGCACAAATAGCAACACCTATGATTGGCTAGGCTAGGGTGAGTTACAACATCTCCACCATTGACTTGGCGACCGCTACTAGAGAGCAGAAAGTTAGGCACCTCGAGGAGTCGGTGGCTATGGTGGTGCATTTGATAAAGTAGGATAAGATCTCGAAGGATGAGCTCGGGGCATAGGTCACGGCCTTAACAGATTACATACAACAATGGTCTTCAGTGGATGACTTTCCTACCACATCCACAGCTGCACCTACACCGCTATATAAAGAGTAGATTGATAAGATGGAAAGGAGAAAGAACTTGGAGAAGACCACTGAGGACTCATTCCGACAAGTCTTATACATTAGAAACATGGGAATTAGTCGGGCTGTGCGAACAGCCAACAAGTTCTTAGACCTGTTGTAGTCTCTGGAGGGCACGAGGAAGCTCTGCACCAACTTCCCTGTGACCTACGACTCCACCTTTCTGAGGATCGAGGCTATCTTTTAGTTGCCAGAAGCCACATGGGAAAAAGAGCTTTCATTTAAGAAGGATGATCACTGGCTGATGGATGTGTGGCGACGGGACTTTGATAATCGAAAAGAGAGACTGGAACAAATCATGAGCAAGGTGGATCTGAACATTGAATGGATCAAGGAAATCAAAGTAGAATGTGCCTAGTACCTTAAACTTATTACGGAGTATGACATGCCCATAGTGCAAATGGATCCAGAGAAGATCAAGCCCTACTTCCAGAAGAGGATGGATGATGGGATGTCTAGTGAAATCATGGTGGAGTTCATGAGTTTTGCCACCCGTGCCTTCATTCAATCAGAGCTATTCAAGGACCAATGCTCAAAATATGATGAAGATTGAAAAATGTTGGAGGATAACACAAAAGAGTGGAGCTACCAGGTGCTGCGATATGAAATCATCGAAATAGACAAGCTCCAAGCGGTCATCCTCAAGTTCATTAAATACACCATTTCTAAAAGGTAGGAGGACAACCCCGTCAAAGATGAAGAACTCCTTGAAGAGTAGCTACAGTGAAAACAATAATTGGCTAAAGGACAAAAGTGCTACAGTGCTGTCAGTAGAGGACGAAATAGGGAAAAGACAAAATGTAATTTTAAATTGTGATATATTGTGGGGTAGGTGAAACCCTATTTTGTAATGAATCTTGGCCACATAATGAGAATTGATCTTGGCCATTCATTTGACTTTTGAAACACTATAAATAGGGCTCTCCTCTCATTTGTAAAGGGAGTTGAGTTGTTGTAAAGACATGCTGTAGAAATTTATAAAGAAAAGACATTGACTTGGTGCATTTTTTGAGTTTCTCACATGTTGCCTGATTCAATCTCCATTGTTAGATGTTTGACTTAGACTTTATTGCTATTCTAGTTAGTTGTTTCTTGCTTCAGTAGATTTTAGGAATGTTGTCTTGTGATCATGAAAACTCCTGCTGTGTTGATAACTTCTTAGCCCATACTTTTTGCTGTTTGTTGATGGTAGATGGCTATGTAAAGTTAGCCTGGGCCTGAATTCAAAGCTACTTCAAAACATTTATCTTTGATTTATGCATGTACATGGTGAATGAAGGACAAAGCATTTGCAGACCTTAGAAGATAGAAGTTCCACGATACTATGAGATGTCTCGTTAAGTGGGATATTGTCTTAAAAAGTTGTCCATTGCAAGAACTCCATTGTCACTATTCACAGTTAATTGTAGATTTAGGAATTTTCCCTCTTCCTTGCCTCCTTTTCTTTCTTTTAATGACTGACCTATGCTAAGGTTCATTACACATTGTAAAGCCAAATCCAATAACAAAATGGAGTCCAAGACTGTTGTCTAAACCTACAACCAATGCATAACAACTCTCCCATCCCAAGAACTCCATTTCAAGATCCAACTTCCCACGCTTTGTAACTCATTTGTAAGACTACCTTATGATTCTAGCAAATCACATCAAATAACTGAGATATTCCAAGTACTGTCAAGACTTGACATTAGAGACCTTGGGATAGTGTTCTGCAATCTGATTGTGGAGGATTGTCTTTCAAGAGAGGTAGTGCATCTATGCACTATCTATGTTGAGAAGTGCATACAAACATCATCAACAGAACTAGCGCTAGAAGGAGGGCGAGACGTTGGGAATACCAAGCTAAAGGTTAAAAGTGAAGCTGGATCAAATAGGATCATTCTCCCCAGAAATATTTCAAAGAGTTTTACAGTCAATACCAAACAAGGAAGAATTTGAAGAATTATAGCCTCCTACAAGGGCGAAGCAAGTTAAAGGAAGTAGCGTTGCCTCTTCCTCTTCCTCCATTCCATCCACCTCCATTCCACCCTCACCTTCATTCGGCTAGCCTTCGTCTTCCACCAAACCATCTCAAACTACATTTGCACCTCCTATCTCCGGTAGCCAGGGGATTGCTCCTCTCTCGGCCCTTCAAGCCCAGGGTATGGTCCAATTAGCCGCAACTCAAGTGTAGTCCCAGATTGCTGTTGTATTGCAGATACAACTCCAACTTGTTATTTTCCAATAGCAGATACCACCTCTGCCACCCTCCATGGCTTGGTTAGCACATAACCTTTCGCTGATACATTTCACCGCTTACCATGATATGCCCAAGAATCCGAAGGGCTTTTGTTTGAAGTTCCATCCATGCGACCTAAAAAGAATAGTTGAGGAGAATATCAAAATATTCAAGACAAAAATTATCGAAATGCAAGTTGATCATGAGGACGTTGCATGCCACCTTTTTCTGCATTCATTAGGGGAAGAAGCCTTTTATTGGTACATCAACCTGCCAAGGGGATCCATCACCTCATGGAACTTAATGAAGGATGCCTTCTTGTAGAAATACAAGATCCCCATCAGTCCTTTGGAACTTTATCAGTAGTTTATGTCATTTCGGTGGGAGATAAATGAACCTATTGGATCCTTCAATGACCACTTTCATCGTGCCTTTACAAGGCTCCAGGACCCATACCTCCATAATGATACTGCGGCTCTCTCAGTCTATTATGTGGTGTTGGACAACCTCACGTCAGCCTTGGTGAAAAGGATGCGCCCACCACTCACTACCCTTGTGAACGCCTATACGGAGGCCATTATCACCAGTGCAGACTTGGGGTAGAATATCTCAGGCCCGTTGCCTTCTTTGGGCCCAGTAGTTCACCCGATGCAGATTTAGGGCCTTAGTCAGGCGTTTGCTCATCAAACCCCTCTTATGAACCAAGTACCTCAGTTGCCTATGGTACCACATCTAGGGCAGCCACTGAATTATGCGCCTCCCGCACATTTCTATTTGTAGCCTCAACCATAGTATAACTATTCTTAGGCTGCTCCACAATAACAGGCATATTCCTAGCAGCCCCATGCGCCATTGTACCTATTGGGACCAGAGTTTCCTCTAGCTTATCAGAATCAGCTGACAGCCCTGCCCGCTTTTCTCCAAAATCTGGCGCCATCACCTAGGAGCGGGACTGAGAAAGACAAGTTAGAGGAACTGACTAAGATGATAATGAAAATTTCAATGGAAATGACGCACCTAAAAAATTAGAATAATCAGTTATAGGCCTCCCATCGTAATTTCCAGGCCAATCTTAACCGAGACAACCGAGACAATAGGGACAATAGGGATAATCGAGAAGCAAGCATTTCCTCTAGGTATAACTATGATAGGGGGTAAAATGCCAATCAGAATTCAGAAAGGAGACCTTCTTAGAGGCAGAATCACACATGGAACACACGGCCCAAAAATGGGGTTGTCCCTACACCTTTCGACCAACCGAAAAGCAATGAAAAAATGACTAGTGGAGTATACCTTGCCGAGGCAGCCTTGTCCGGATGGTGTCAGATTCACAAAACTAGCAGACATTCTAAGTTGGATTGCCCTGAGTTCCAGACAACTGCTGAAATATTCCAAGTGGAGGTACAGAATGTAGTCGATAATGCTGCCTATAGGGACATTGTCCCATTCGAGCCATATGATTCCTCCTGTCTCGTGGTTAATCAAGCGCTATTTTTGCGAGGTGACTGCAACAAGCCCGAAGTGGAACCTACTCCTTTTGAGAGTGAAGAAGCACAAGAGGTAAGTAATGAACAAACATTGGCTTAGCTTTTCGATTCAGTAGATAATGGTTCAGTAGATGAAAAGGAGCCATTTGTAGATGAGGTCCACATGTTCCATCAAAGATTGACTCCTTACTTCCTTAGGATTAGACAGGCGGGTGGACCCTTTACAACTTCTACTCCACCAAACAATTTCACCACTCTGCCTGATCCTAATGCCAGCAATAACCCTAGACTTGCCCATATACCTACCCAATACCTCAATAAGAATGGATCTCAAAACCAGTCACAAAATTAGCCTCAAGTCTAGTCTCAAAATCCATCTAGTCAAACGAAGGTCCAATCTCCTAGTTTTGCCATAGGCTAAGCTTTTAGTTCAAAAATTGAGCAAATGGGTGAATATGTGGTAGAAGAGTTCAAGAAGGTAAAAATTAATTTGTCAGCCTTCGAATTACTCAAAGTCCCTGCTATAAGGCATGCCTTCTTTAGGGTCCTTAATGGAAACCCGTTTTCCAGTACAACGCAAGAGACGCTAGCTAGGAGGGTTACCTTTGAAGAGCCTAGGAAGGAACCGGAGATATAGGATAATACTAGGAAAAGGAAGGATATCCCTGTAAATAAACCTGCGAGTAAACAAATTGAAAAGGCAATAGAGCAGGGTAATAGGTAGATTTCCAAGGACCAGCCATTTAGGCAGACCAAGGATGTGGGTAGTGATAAGAACAAAGGTTAGGTAGCTCACATGGACATGCCTACGGGAATTTTCTAGGGGAGACCGGAAACTCCCCATTTCCTAACCACCATTAGGATCTTTGGGAAAAACCTGCATAACTACCTACTCAATTCAGGAGCGTCTGCAGTATGTAAGGCTCTTGGAATCACTCCCATGCCTTCAAGGAGGAAGGTGACCTAGCTGGACAAAACAAAGATCAATATTGTGGGAGAAATAAACCGTATCCTAATGCAGATTGCTATAGACCCACGGATACAACAAGTCATTGATATTCAAGTTACAGATATTCCCAATGCATATGGAATCATCTTAGAAAGGGAATTCACCAAGGCACTGAATGGATATACCACCACAGACCTTTTTCACATGTGGCTACCATGGAAGGGGCTACCAAATCAAATTTGTATTGACCGTGAACCCCGTATGAAATACATGATCACAGAATACAATAATATTAACGAGGTGTTGTTTGTCAAGACCGACCTGGGGAATTACCATCCTTTCGCCTACCAAAATGAGGTTGAGCTTCAGGAAGAATGTGCGGACAAAGTGTTCTTGGTGTTGTGTAGTCCTTCGACTGATTCTACGCAAATGCCCCCAGACACAGAAATATTGATAGAAGCTGATGATGAACCTGATAAAGATGACAACTAGGGACTACTCAGTGGTTTCCAGGAGTTCATGGAAAAATGTGCAAGGGATCAGCTCAGCCTAGGAGCTGGAATGAATTTTCAGGATCTCTTATTGCCAAACTGGTGCAGGGTTCACAATGCTGCCCACTCTGAGTTTGATTGCTACTTGTGTCAAATGGCAGTTGAGCATGTAAAGGAATCAGCTACTCCCCAGATAGAAATGCCAAAGGAGGCACTAGTGGAACCACCCGTTGATCAATACATCAAGCCAAAAAATTCCCCTAAGATCAGAGGGCCAGTCACCTAGCTGAAAGGGAACAGGAGCTTAATCAGACCCAAAGATAAAGAACCCTCCACATGCTAGATGCTCTGATTTGATGGATCTAAGTCCAAACAAGGAGCAGGAGCTAGATTCAAACTCATCAGTCCAACGGGTAAGACCTTTCTAGCTGCCCACAGATTGTAGTTTTATTGCACCAATAACATAATAGAATATGAGGCCCTAGTCCTTGGCCTTCTCATGGTGTTGAAGAAAAATGTAAAAGTGCTACAAGTTTTCAGAGATTTCGAGCTTGTAGTTAAACAAGTTAGGAAGTTATATTCCTACCATGATCGAAGACTTACAAACTATAGGCACAGGGTTTGGGATCTCTTGGGGGGCTTAGATGCGTTCAATATACAATTGATCCCTCGTGCTCAGAATTGTATAGCTGATGCCTTGGCTACAGCAGCCAACACTTTACAACCCCTCTCTCTATCTGGGCTCAAGAAATTCATGGTTGAGCTGACATCCATGCCATTAGTCCTAGATAATGTTACCCACTTGCAAGTCTTTAATGATGACAAACATATCCTTTAATTCATCACAAGTTTTGATGTCTTCGTAGCTCAAGTAATTGATGAAGCTAATCCATAGGAAGCCGAACTGGATATAGAGGGGTTATTAACCTCAAAACCAACACGATCCCCAAGGGCATGGTTCAGTTGGAACGCATATTTGACTTGGACCAAATCAAAGACCAAAATCAGCAAACAAAAAAGGAGGCCATAACCAACCAGTGCGATGCTCACAACCTTGGGACAGCCGACGAGATCAAGAATGTTTTAATCGGCAAGGTGTGCATGCCAGAGGAAAAGAAGGGAATTACTGATGCGTTGCAGAAGTACCATGACATAGTGGCTTGGAGTTACGAAGATTTAAAAACATATGAAAATTTTGTCATTACACACACCATCCCTCTTAAGATAGAAGTGAGGCCATTCAGCTAGCGACAGCGCCCTATCAAAGCCTTGTTGGAACTTGTCATTTACAAGGAGGTGGAAAAGTTGCTCTCAATAAGAATTATTTTTTTGATTAGGCATTCCTTGTGGGTGGCCAACTTGGTCCTGGTCAGAAAAAAGAATGGGGAGATTAGATTGTGTGTAGATTTCCACAATCTGAACCGCGCCTTAGAGAAATACAACTATCCAATACCTTCATTGCATGAGGTGCTACAGATCGTCAACGGCTCCCAGATGATGTCCTTTCTAAACAGGTACTCTGGGTACAACCAGGTAATGGTACAATATGAGGATCATCACAAAATGGTGTTCACCATGAAGTGGGGGATGTTCGCATACAGGAGAATGCCTTTTGGGCTCATCAACACCGGTGGCACCTTCCAACATGCCATGAATATCGCCTTCAAGGTCCTGATTGGAAAGTGTATAATCATCTACCTAGATGATTTGACCGTGTTTTCTAAAAGGTGGGGTGATCACGTTGCCAATTTGTGCAATGTATTTCAGAGGTGTAGGGAGTTTTGGGTTTCCCTTAACCCCAAGAAATGCATTTTCGGAGTGACTGAAGGCAGATTGCTTGGGCATATTAGCTCAGAACAGGGAATCTCTATAGACCCTGAACGTATCGAGTCCTTACTAAAAATCCCACCCCCAGGTAGCAAGAAAGAATTAAAATCTTTCTTTGGAAAGATCAACTTTGTCAAGAAATTCATCACAAGTTTTGCGGAGATCGTTAAACCTCTCAATGCTATGTTGAAACAAGATGCCAAAGTTGAGTGGATACCCGATGCCAAACAAGCTTTTGAGGAAATCAAATGGGCCATCATCGAGGTCCCTGTGTTAGTCAGCCCCGATTATCTAAAGCCTTTCTATATCTACTCATTCGCTTCAGAGTATTCCTGTGCTAACATGTTGACCCAAAAGGACAAGGAAGGAAATGGGCATCCAATCACCTTTATGAGTGCTCCTCTCAAGGATGCTGAATTGCGATATCACAACACTGAAAAGCAGGCATATGCTCTCATTAGAGGGGTGAAGAAATTTAGACATTACATCTTATGCATTAAGGTGTTTTCCATTGTCCCTGACCCAGCAGTAAAAATGCTACTCCTGCAAAATGAATTGGGTGAACAAAGAGCTAAATGGGTCACCCTGCTCTAAGAATATGACATGGAGATCCAACCGATAAAACTGGTGAGAGGACAGGCACTCACCCGCACAATTACTGAAATAGCAGCAGAAGCTAGACCCGAACTCACTATGTAGCAGTACCAGCTTGAGGATGTTTCCCTCAAAGAGTGGTACCAGAATGTCATCTATTATTTGTTGAACCATAAGTTTCCACCGCACCTGCAAGGAGTCCAAAAGCAGGCCCTTAGATTGAAAAGTAATGGATACATGCTGCAAGGTTCCATTCTCTACAAGAAGAATCATGAAGGCATTTATTTAAGATGCCTTGGAAAGGAAGAAGCGGATCGAGTCTTAAGAGAGTTCCATGAAAAATTTGGCATGGGCCATGGTTCTGGTTATTCCATAGCACATCAGATATTGAGAGCAGGGTATTGTTGGCCAACCGTCTTCAAAGATGCCCATCGCCATGTTCGCTCATGTCACACATGCCAGACTGTTGCCACCAAGGAAAAGAATGTCGCTGTCCCACTGCAGCCTATGCTGGAGGTATGGCCATTTGCATAATGGGGTCTTGACTTCATCGGTTCGGTAAGCCCTCCATTGTCTGCGGGACATAGGTACATTCTTACAGCTACTGATTACTGTACTAGATGGACAGAAGCGATTGTATGTAAGCAATGCACAACTAAAGTAGTTACTAACTTTTTAGAAAGTTTTATTTTAAATCACTTTGGTTGTCCTTATGCTTTGGTATGTGATAATGGAACTGCATTCATCTTATTAAAATTTTCTAGTTGGGCATTCGACTATGGAATTGCCCTTAAGTTGTCATCCAATTACTACCCCTAGGGCAATGGCCTTGCTGAGTCTACAAATAAGAACCTGATTACCGTGATCAAGAAGCTGCTAGATAGGAATCCCAAGGATTGGCATACATAGCTCTATTTTTCCCTTTGGGTAGATTGCACTTGCCATAAGGCTGCCCTTGGCGATTCCCCATTCCACTTAGTTTATGGCTTGGAAATTATATTTCCTATCCATCTGAAGATTCCTACTCTTCAGTTCATCAACAATTTTTATGAGGGAGGAGATCATAGGGAAGCTCGGTTAGCTGAGCTCTTGCATTTAGAGGAAGTCTGAGACCATGCAATAGAAAATTTTACAAAACATCAGGGCGTAGTTAAGAGATGGTTCGACTGTCGAGCCAAAATTAAAACCTTTAGGATTGTAGATTTGGTCCTGTATTGGGACAAGGCCCATGAAAAGAAAGGGGGACACAATAAATTCAACAAGCTCTGGCTTGGCCACTTTCAAATAGCTAAGATTTTGGGAGACAATGCCTTCCACCTAAAGACCTTAACTAGTGATAACGTTCCATTTCCAGTCAACGGGCAGCACCTGAAGCATTACTTCTAGGCTTGAGCTCGTTCGAGCTCTTCATTGTAAATATTTGTACATAGGTTAGGGTAGATTGCTTTTCTAGTGGGCTTGTGTCTTTTGTGTTGCGTCGCTCTTTTGTTTTCTCCCTCCCAGCAGTTTTGTTTTGAAAGTTGTTTCCTGCCCCTTAGTGGTGGTCGTGCTTGCTCGACAAGCGGTTTACTTTGTTGATCATCCTTTGTGTTCTTCGGCTAAACATTCACTCACAACTATCAGTCTTTGAAAGCTGCTTGTGAATGATTTCCTTGTTTAAACTATGCTCAGAACTTGACCCTAGATTAGATTTTCTTACACACATCTTAGATCTCGCACGAAACACATAATAACCATTTCTAAAGGACTGTGCCATGGTTGTTATGAAACCCTAGTGAGTGAAAAATCTCAAGTCTTCTCTAGTGACCACTATAGTCTCAAACCCATTATAGGATTCAATGCTTACCCGGTCGAACTGAATGATAAAAGAGAAATGAACATTGAAGTAAATATCAAAGAAAAAGAGTAAAAGAATTCTAAAAAAAATAAGCCACCGTATGGGTGTTCAGCTAACTCTATCGAGTCTATGGATGCTCGGCCGATAGTAGAGCGATATCTGTGAGATTGTAGCGATAATTCCGTCAGGGCTATGGACGCCTGACTAGTAACAGAGCAATGTCCAGGTTACTTTTGGTGTTAGACAATTTATATAGCTCGCTCAGTTGAATTGGTAACCCTGGTCACTATCCGGAGGAAAGGAATGAACTCACTACACACACTTCTGAGATGTCCTGTAAACTAACCCAATTAAGGATCTCGTTCTCCCAGATCCATCTTTGGAAGCCACTCCCAGTCTATGAAATCGGAGATTCTAGATCCGGAATGAATATTTATCCTTAGAACACTTAGGAGCATTCTCCAGGAGAGTCACCATTTGTTGTGCCCTTAGCACACACGCCCCGTTTGGAATGGGGACCCTCTTTTCTTTCACCTTATCAGGTCATTTTTGTCATTGCCTCATTTTGTGTGCCTCCCTTTTTGGTTTGTCAGATGGTCAATGTTGGTTTAAAATCCCACCATAAGTTGACCGTGCCTTCCCCTTTCAATTTCATCGTGATCTGGGGCCTCGCGAAGTCCCTCTAGTAGTTTAACCTTGCCAACGGCCTTGGGCCCTGCCAGGCCCAGCCATTTGGGATCCCTTGCTGGGTTTCCCCACTAAACTTGCCATTCCCGACAGTGTCTACTTTGCATCCTCTCGGACCTCGGGGTCTGAACCCCCATTTGCCGCCTATTAGAAATTAGTGAAATCTTGGCGGTTGCCAAGTCCTTCGGTCCCAGAACCTCAGAGTTCCACTCCTAGGGTTCCATGAGTGTTTCACTGTCCTCTACAGCAAACTTCCTGTGGCGTCCCACCTTCCGGGTCCCGCCACCATTTTCGCTATCTGAAGTTTGCGGGAAACCCTGACTACCTTTGGGTGCTTCAGGGTCAAATATCCAGAATTCTGAGTCTTGAATTCTGTGATGACTCCACTATCCACAACGGTGGATCTTTGTCGAAACTTCGCCCTCCAGGGCCCGACTTTCTCTCCGCCACTACCGATCCAATTGAGTCGAAATCTTCAAGCGGCCGCCGTCCTGCGCCCCCTAGCCATTAGACCTCGGTTCTCCTACTGCTGTTGTCAATTTTCAAATTCACCAACTTTTTGCCTCACTGTACCTGCATTTATTAGGGTCATTTATTGCGATTAGGGGTATAAAAGACCCACTCCGGCCCGTCATTATCACTTGACAAAGTTGCAAAGCGATTGGAGAACTTGCTTGAGGAGCCCACTGTCTTCGACACCTCCACAATTCATCGCCCTCGACATCACTTCATCAATCATAGGTGGATCCCATATCTCCTATATTGTGTGCTCGAGGTAGGTTTTTCTTTTTCCCCTCTCGAGCATTATTTTCATGATTTCTAAGGGTTAAAATGAACAAAGAACCTCAAAACCATGAATGAATGATAAACCATAGCGTGGCAAATAAAACCCATATTTTGAAAGCTTAAAAAACCTTCTAGGGTGCCCTCATGACTGATCCAGAACCTTACCTCACCGCGGCCATTCTTCCCACAGAGAAATCATGTCCTTCAGGCCTGAGGCCTGTCTTTTCCATCCAAAATTAGAGTGATAAACCCTCCTTGTGACGGTGAATTTCCCCTTCGGGCCCGGTCCGTCAAACTTCCTTATTTGGAAGTCCATTGGAAAGCTACCACGTCAAAATGACAAACTGACCCCTACCTCCCATCCACTGGAGCCTGCCCTTCTCCTCGTAGCAGGCATTTCAAATTAAAGAAGCACCCTTTGGGTCTCTCAAGCCCGGAACCCCAAAGTTTCACTCCTGAGCTTCCGCGAGTGCTTTGCCATCCTTCACAACGAACCTTTGAAGGCATCCCACCTTCCGGTCCCTGACCTCCTCTTTGCCGCTAGAATGTCACTTAAGCAGATTGGCCTTATTCCTGCCAGACTTCGTCGCCCGGGAGTCCTGTCCTCGTCTGCAGTCTCGAGGGGAAAATCTCACCCAGCATCCCACCCTCCAGACTCTGCCTTCCCATTCGCTGTCGGCATGCAATTTAAACTACTGAGCGCCCTCATCTGTGTTGGGCTCCATTGTGCGGGACTCCTGTCCTCGCCAGCCATTGCAAACAAATGTCGCCCGCCCCTCTGAGCTCCAAGCTCTGCCTTACCGATCGTCGCCGAACTCAAAGCAAAATCACATGATGGTGGACCCTTGTGCCAAGTCCAGTCTCGCTCCTGGCCATCGGTGAGACCTATGGATCTCGCCGGAACCTTACCCTGCAATGGAGGCCTTACACCGATTTGGAATCAGCCAAGCCCTAACTGCCGGGCTGCCCCTTCTGGACTTCCATCCAACAATAGTCATCCCAAACAGTGAAAGACCAACGCCTTCCCGGTACCGCTGACCTGAACACTTAGAAGTAAAATTATAAACTGCTAGCCACCCTCTGACCCTCCAGACCCCAGAGTTCCATCTCTGGTATTCTATTTTTGGTCTGCCATTCCGAACTGCCATCTCCAGATGGCTCTCCAGCCCAGGACTTCTAGATTTCCCTAAACTGATACAAATGAGCTCAAATCTAGAATCTAACTTCAACCCATGTGCTCAATTTCTGTCTTCTTTAGTATGAACCTCTCAAATTACTAAAATTTGACCGAAGAGAGTCTCTGGGAGCCCTCCACCGTGTTTTCCCTTCCAAACAGCATTCCTGTCAAGGAAGTCTGGCCCTCCAAGCCCGAACTGTCCAAATGCTCTTAATCAAAAGATCAATAACATCGGGGGGATAAAAGGTCTTGTTATGCTTAATTGATTGTTTAAAATAGATGTTGTTTTTAGGATGTTGGCTAACAATGAATGCTTTTGTGATCCATTGTCCTGACTATGCCCTTACTTGTGGAATATATGGAATTAGGTGGAGGACCTTTACGGGCATCCGTCGAGGACAAAGAGAAGAAGTCATGAAGGACCCCTTGGGGGAAAGAGGACAAGGACCAGATGAAATACCAATTCTAGGGTGAGCCTCTCCACTTAAAAGTCACCATAGATTGGAAGGAAATCACTGACACCAACATAGGCCAAGTTGATATTGATGAATTCACACAAAGGGTCAGGGTCAATTCGACGATAAAGAATGCATGATTGATACGACAGAGTGGAATAGCAAAGGCTGCTGGATTCCCTCTATCCCTCATGGCCCCCGAGTTGGTACATGGTTTGTCAAGAAGCATATCAACCAGACACAAGGACAATCATTGATAAAGAGGGAAACATTCTCGCTGACATGTCGCATGAGGGAATTACAAAGACTTTCCAAATCCCCACTTTTAATGAGATAGAAGTCCCCACCATAGAAGAATTCTAGGTAGCGTGGGATAATAATTCGACAGGCTGTAAGAAGTCAATAAATCTACATTGGCTCAAAGAAAGGTGGGGCAGCGCTGTGAAGGTTCCTCAAGAACTCTTCTGTAGTGGTTTCCACGAAGATTACCAGGACTTGGTTATGATGTTAAGCCGAGTTATGGGTCTTCCTACGATGGCCTTCTTTCAAGAATGGATGGTGTATTTCATTGAGTAGATTCTATGTGGAAACGAGGACGTCACCACAAAGGCTTCATTTTACTGGGGAGGAAGCATAAGCAACTACTTCCATGAGAAGTTTGTCAACGTAAAGAAGAGCTCCAAGTTCTATATGATTTCCTATCTCGTCTATTCCTTGGCGGATCATAGGCAGTACAACGGGTTGTTTGTGGCACCCAATTAGGAGTAGGGGTGAAGACTCAAGGCCTATGATAGGTATTTGCAGCTCCAATATTGGAACTTCAAAAGGGAATACTGTAGAGTAAATGACGCCTTCATCGACCATATCATCACAATGATTATCGGAGACTTCGAGAGGAGGGTCTCCCACAGTGCCAGGGTATTGTTGAAATAGTATGCCTTTCTCTTCATCCAATTTCTGAAGTTCATGTACATCCATGCCCAGGGCTTCACTGAAAGGCCAAATAGGTTGTCTCGATACCCCAACAACTGACTTATCCTTCTGGAGCTTTCTCAGCAACTCCAACACCTACAAGCAATCTTCAGCAGCATACACATAGCGGGAATTTCTTATCCCATGACCCTTGGCCAGGGCATGTACCGACTACAAACTTCCTAGTGTGTTGGTAACTCTGAGAAGGAGTTGAAGGATTACCACTTCTGCCTACACACTGCTCGCTCGCGGATGGACCTATATGGTCATGTCAGAAAAGCCTTAGGGCCGGGGTATGCCCATCTTCACTACATTGAGGATTTTTAGGCCAACTGTCAGGATGATAAAGAGGTACGTGTAAGGCACTACATGCGAATGACTGTACAATTCTTAAGAAGGGTGCAGCCATTCCCTATACCGGACCAAGTCGAGGAAGACAAGGCCACCATAATGCATCCTAGGTACCATGCAGTCACCAATCTGCCAATACCAACAATAAACTGGGATGAATAGGAGGTCGATGACCTAGATACCATAACCCAGCCAATCTTGGCTCGTACTAAGGAATGGATCAATGGGTAGGTAGCTCAATTAATGCGGAAAGGAATAATTTTGACTTATGAAGGGCTCAAAAGTGAGCCAAGTGCCACAGAGAATGTTGCTGCCACCAGTTCAACTGGCAGGACCTCCAAGTCTCCTCCGGTCACCAGATCTAAGAAGAGAAAAGGGATAGAAACTGAACAGTCTCAAGACCCCAAGGTCTATGCAAGGAAAGAAATGGGAGGCTCACCTCCCAAGAGGCTCAAATAGGCAGGGAGCACTGCGGAACAACCCTCAACCCAAGAGGAGGAAGCAAAGGGTAGAGATCAATTGAAACCTCTCTTGGCTCTCTCTGCCCCTCCTGTTGCACCACCCACCTCCCTGGCTATGATTGTTGCATCCCCGCCGGTGGTGGAAATTTTTTTCCATATTGCCCCTTCACCTCCAGCTTAGTCTATAATAATTATTGAATCCTCTTATGCCATGACTACTCCCCCTTCCTCCACTGCCATGTCACCAATCACATCACTCCCTATAGCAACAATAACAACACCTATTCCCACTACCACCATGCTTGAGGCTCTCTCAAGACACATGTAGAACCTTCCCCCTTAGCTCTCCCAGATCCTAAGGGATCTGACTCTACAAGTAGCCCTTGCACAAGTCCTCGCTACTACTTAGCCTTCACAACCACCGACAGGGCACCAGCTATGGAAGCCACCATGCTGATCTCTGAGGAATGGGAGGAATGGGAGCGGGAAGCCTCAAAGCCTGTTGAGGAGGAGGCCGATGAATACCATGAGCACCCAGAGTACGAACACCAAACCATTGACAGGGTGGCTTATGAGGAGGAGGGAATGGGCTCTTCTGAGAGTGGGGACGAGGAAGATAGCTCCGGTGCTAAGGTAATTATGCAAACCTTTGATAATGACCTTGAGGAGGAGATGGCACAATAGCTGAAAGACACCGAGGTAGAACCAGAAAGGTCACCCTGTGACGAAGAAGGGAAACCACCAGAAAAATTACAGCAAGAAGATTTAACTGAGGGTGAAACCCGAGTTGTCAAGACCCTCAAGGCTGAATATACTGAGGAAAAGAAAGAAGAAGAGATAGCAGAGAAAGAAAGTCCCATTCAACAACTGTCCACTGTACTACCTATCAAATGCCTTGTGTTCATCTAGGACTCTGATGAGGAAGAGGGAGATGCTGCCAAGGAAAATGGAAAATTCCTAGAAGAAAAAGGAATGGAAACCTTGGCCTTGATCGAGAAGTGCGAGTGTGGCCATGATTCACCCAAGGGAAAATATGCTATGCCCGAATGGTTAGAAAGGTAGCTTGAAAGAAAAACCCCTGTGCTAAAGGACCCAAGGGCAAGGTTAGAAGCCATCTTGGCTCGAGCCCAAGTCACGAAAAAGAAGGAGAAGAAGCCCAAAGTTAGATCCAGGGTAATGATGGATGCTTCCGAGTCTTGAGCAGCACAAATAGCAACGCCTATGATTGGCTAGGCTGGGTTGAGTTACAACATCTCCACCATTGACTTGGGGACCACTACCAGAGAGCAGAAAGTTGGGCATCTCAAGGAGTCGGTGGCTACGATGGTACATTTGATAAAGCAAGATAAGATCTTGAAGGATGAGCTCAAGGCACAGGTCGTGGCCTTAACAAATTACATATAACAATGGTCTTCAGTGGATGACCTACCTACCACATCCACAGCCACACCTCAGCTATTATCCAAAGAGCAGATTGATAAGATGGAAAGGAGAAAGAACTTGGAGAAGACCATTGAGGACTGGTTCCGATGAGTCTTATACGTCGGAAACATGGGAATTAGTCAGGCTGTGCGAACAACCAACAAGTTCTTAGACCTGTTGCAGTCTCTAGAGAGCACGAGAAAGCTCTGCACTGACTTCCCTGTGACCTACGACTCCACCTTTCTGAGAATCAAGGCTATCCTTCAGTTTCTAAAAGCCATGTGGGAAAAAGAGTATCATTTAAGAAGGACAATCACTCGCTGATGGATGTGTGGCGACGAGACTTTGATAATCGAAAAGAGAGACTGGAACAAATCATGAGCAAGGTGGATTCAGACATTGAATGGATCAAGGAAATTAGAGTAGAATGTGCCTGGTACCTTAAACTGATGACGGAGTACGACATGCCCAGAGTGCAAATGGATCCGAAGAAGATCAAGCCCTACTTCCAGAAGAGGATGGAGGACGGGATGTCTAGTGAAATCACGGTGGAGTTCATGAGTTTCGCCACTCGTGCCTTTAGTCAATCAGAGCTATTCAAGGACCAAGTCTCAAAATATGATTAAGATTGGAAAAGGTTGGAGGATAACACAAAAGAATGGAGCTACCAGGTGCTGCGATATGAAATCATCGAAATAGACAAGCTCCAAGTAGTCATCCTCAAGTTCATTGAATACACCGCTTCTAAAAGGCAGGAGGACAGCCCCGTCAAAGATGAAGAACTCCCTGAAGAGTAGCTATAGTGAAAACAACAATTGGCTAAAGGACAAAAGTGCTACAGTGCCATCAGTAGAGGACAAAATAGGGAAAAGAGAAAATTTAATTTGAAATTGTGATATATTGGGGGGTAGGTGAAACCCTATTTTGTAATGAATCTTGGCCACACAATGAGAATTGATCTTGGCCATTCATTTGACTTTTGGAACACTATAAATAGGGCTCTCCTTTCATTTACAAAGGGAGTTGAGTTGTAAAAACATGCTGTAGAAATTTATAAAGAAAAGCCATTGACTTGGTGCATTTTCTGAGTTTCTCACATGTTGCTTGATTCAATCTCCATTGTTAGATGTTTGACCTAGAATTTATTGATGTTCTAGTTAGCTGTTTCTTGCTTCAGTAGAGTTTAGGAATGTTGTCTTGTGATCATGAAAACTCCTGCTGTGTTGATAAATTCTCAGCGCATACTTTTTGTTGTTTGCTAATGGTAGGTGGCTGTGTAAAGTTAGCCTAGGCCTGAATTCAAAGCTGCTCCAAAACATTTATGTTTGATTCATGCATGTACATGGTGAATGAAGGTCAAAGAATTTGTAGACCTTAGAAGATAGCACAAGTTCCACGATACTGTGATATTTCTAGTTAAGTGGGATATTGTTTTAAGAAGCTGTCCATTGCAGGAACTTCATTGTCACTATTCACAGTTAATTGCAGATTTAGTTATTTTCCCTCTTCCTTGCCTTCTTTTCTTTTTTTTAATAACTGACCTATGCTAAGGTTCATTGCACATTGTAAAGCCAAATCCAATGACAAAATGGAGTCCAAGACTGCTTTCTGAACCTACAACCAATGCATAACAACTCTCCCATCCCAAGAACTCCATTTCAAGATCTAACTTCCCATGCTTTGTAACTCATCTGTAAGACTGCCTTGTGATTCCAGCAAATCACATCAAACAACTGAGATATTCCAAGCACTATCAAGACCTAACATTAGAGACCTTGGGATAGTGTTCTGCAATCTGATTGTGGGGGATTGTCTTTCAAGAGAGGTAGTGCATCTATGCACTATTTGTGTTGAGAAGTGCATACAAACAACATCAATAGTAGGGAAATAATCCTCCCATTTGTAGCCCAGATAAGGAAATATATTGTACAAGAAGAAACAAAAGGAGTTGTTACCCATTTTGTTTTCTCCAATCCACCTCAGGTGGCCCAGTTATTTGCATTCCATTTTTTTTGAAAACATGTACATCCCTTGCTCCCTTGGAAACACATGGGTAGTAGCCTCTCTATTGTTGTGTACTCCCACTGAATTTGGTCCACAAAAAACTTACAAATGCATAACAATTTCAGACATGGACTCACATAAAAATGATTAAAAGACTAATAAATCTATTAAATGGAAAAGAAAGAGAAGAGTAAAAACCAAAAAATGTACTGGCAATTGATGTTTTTCTTTTCTTAAGTTGATAATCTTTAATGAAGCCTTTCCCTTTTGCTCCTTCACTAGTCTTGCATATCTCTTCACTAAAGCAAACATATAATTAATAAGTGGGTTAAAAGATAGTCACAAATGCATCAATCGTAGTCCTAAATTCATATGACATCAAACAAGAATATAAAATACCAAATTAAAAGTAGTCAATAGAGAGAAACATATAATTATCATTTTTCTAATTAACGATAATGTAATTTTGAAAACCTTTCTACAATCAAACTTAAACAATTGAAAGAAAGTAGTGATCAATAACATGAATTTACAAAAATTCAATGTGCATACTTACAAATAAATTAGGGGAACCATCCAGGTCTTATCTACTCTTTATTGTGTCAAGTATTTCCTCATGGTCAAACTCATGCACTTTCCACAAGTTCTTGTTCACAATTATTCCCTTATATTTGATCAAATCAATGTTGGCCATGACGAAAAGATTCCAGTAGTGAAGAATCTTTTGATGCATTTTGAAGTCCTTAAACAACTAAATTGTGGCATTCTTAACTAGGTACCTTCTAAGCCATGTTCGAGTAACAACCACCAACCTTGTAGGATATTTTATGTTTTCTCCATCTATCACTGGGGCCTCTAATTTCTTTTTTTCCTCGATACAATGACATTGGTAATAATTTTTACCCTCTTCATTGTCTTCATCTTCAATCATCGCATAAACATTCCCTCCATTGATATGTTCATCTTATTAGATGTATTTAATGAACATCAAAATAAAACTTGAAAGTTAGACATATTACCTAGTTCTAGTAGGTCTGATACATGATAAAAGTCAATGGATGATTGCATCTCTATGATTTGTAGAGCCGTTAAGAGCCGATAAGTACCAAGTGGGGTTAGACTTGTTATAGACCATTTGTCAACCCACTTTGTTGACTCACAATCATTCCATGCTTGAAGTGTACATTTAGAACAAAAGCATGCCATATTCCATGTGTGGATAGTCCATGTACTTGCATTGGAGCTTCTAAAAGAGTGTAGCCCACTTGATCCTATTAGTGTACAAAAGTCCTCATATTTTACAATGTTAATATCATCCACTAAATGAAAAAATATATGAACTAAAGAATTACCTTCACTACCTAGACCCATTACATTACTACACCACTCGACAATTGATCTTGCATCTATCAAATTTACACTGTCTTTGTACTTTAACTCTTCTCATGTTAATGCTCTTTTGATACATGCACTTGCTCCATCATGCTCCCCCTTTCTGTGCTTAGCCTCTAAGAAGTTCAACATACGGGGAACACCATTGATCTTACACATCCTACTCAACCAATAAATTTTTTGGAGTTCTTGAATTGCAATGTACAATTATCTAACCATATGATATACTGAGTAAATGATATGCCCTTGCTAGCCAGATCAACATAGAACATCTAAAATAAACATTGCACAAAATCTATAGAATGTGTACGAACATCACTCATGTAAAAGTGATACTCCATCAATACTTTCCTATTATCCTATGTACTATCATTTGACTGAATGAATGCTATATGCAAAAATATAGCAACCTACATGGAGTTGTAGTACTATGATTGCACCTTGTTCTATGGTTGTAGTGTATAGTTCTTAGTGAATTCGACAACTAAAATGATGCTATGAAGTGGTAATGTGTCCTTGCATAACTTGAACTATGAGTCCAACCATCAAGCTCTAAGTGTATGCCTTGGATACTCATAGACCACCTGATCACAGAAAATTCCCATAACCTAATACATTGGAATCTTATCACTGACCAATTCATAATTCTTTTCCTCTTTCCCATCTTTTAGACTATAGGCTACTGTCTTGTATTTTCCAAATTCCACGATTCTATTTCCAATTGTGTGTGTACTAACTTAATGTTGAATTCTATGTGTAACAATGAAGATTAATAAAATCATCAAATGAATGGTCTATAAATTGTCAAAAAAAAAAAAAAACTCAATATAAAAATCTACCTATAATGAAATAGAGTGAATTCCACTAGGCATTGTGGAAATGGACTACTATAAGCAATGCAAATAGAATTCATAGGCAATTTTTTGTTAAGTTGATGTCGTTTATATAAGTTTAAACATGAATTCATCTAAATTATGTCATGTTTTTCATTTTTTTTCTTCAAACTCATAATTTTTTTTACTTTTTATGCAACTCCCATCTAATTCAGTGTTGAATTCTATGTCCAATTGTTATGATTAATAAAATCATGAAATTAATTTAGTTTATATTGTAAAAAATGAAAAAATATACTAAATAAAAATATTTCAATATTACCAAAATAAATATATTACCTGAGATAATGTAAAATGATGTAGAAACTTCAAAATGTCTTCTTCTACATTGTCTAACATGCAAATTGGTGGTAAAAACATGTTCAATCAAGCATATAAATTGATACAATAGGGAGTCAACTACATAAAAAAGCCATTTCTGAGTTGGATAAAGCATTGAACTAGACAAATGTAGAAGCATGTGGGACTAAATCATGGGGTCAACCCCTATTTTACTATTTCAAGGTAAAGACACATTTGGCACTCGCCAAATTTGGCAAGTGCCAAATGTGTTGCTTTGAAATGTTAGTCAAATATAGAGAGGAAGGGAGTGAGACTTTAGATAGAGAGAGGGGATAGGAGTGAGAGAGATTAGTCAAGGTAGCATGGTTGGGAGTGAGACCTGAGAGATAAAGAGACTTAAGAGGGATAGCGAGTTATCTAGTTAGAGTAGGGGGAAAGACCTAACAATGAGAGAGGGGTTGGGAGGGATGAGAATTGAGAGATACAAATATACCAAAGGGGGAGAGAGAGAGGGAGTGTGGGAGAGTAGTTGGAGTTAAATAAATTTCTAGGTAGGGTAGGAGGTACATGAGACCTGATAGAGAGGGAGTTTGAGATAGGGGATTGGAGTGAGACAAATTAGTCTAGGTAGCATGGGAGGAAGTGAGACCTAGGAGAGAGAAAGACTTTAGAGGGAGAGAGAGTTATTTAGTTAGGGTGGGGGAGAAGACTTGAGAGAGGGAGTGGGAGAGAAAGGGAGTGGGAGATAGAGGGATGGGAGACCTAAACTCTCAACCCTAAACCTATAAAACCAAACCATTAAACCTTCTACCCTCTACCCTCAACCCAATACCCTCTACCCTCTATCCTCTACCCTCAACTCAATACCCTCTACCCTTACCCCGAATCCCTCAACCCTATACCCTTAACCCTTAAACACTTAAACCAAACTAAACTCTCTACCCTAATCCCTCAACCCTTAAACCCTCAACCCTAAACCATAAAACCTAAACCCTCAATCCTTAAACCCTCTACCCTCTACCCTCAACCCAATACCATCTACTCTCAACCCTTAAATGCTTTTAAACCCAACTAAACTCTCTACCCTAATCCATCAACCCTCAACCCTTAATCCCTCAACCCTTATACCCTAGACCCTCTAGCCTCTAGCCTCATCCCTCAACCCTCAACCCTCATCCCTTAAACCCTAAACCCTTAATCCCTCTACCCTCTACCGTCTACCCTAATCCCTCAACCCTTAAACCCTTAAACCCTTAAACCCAACTAAACTTTCTATCCTAATCCATCAACCCTCAACCCTTAATCCCTCAACCCTTTAACCCTCAACCCTCAACCCTCTACCCTCAAACCTCAACCCTCAACCCTCAACCCTCAACCCTCTACCCTCAACCCTCAACCCTCTACCCTTAAACTATAAATCCTAAGGACTCCTATGGTGACTAGATGTAAATTGGGAAAAGCTGATGATTCACCTAAGGCTGATAAGAGAAAGTATAGATCCATGATTGGAGGACTATTGTATTTGACTACCACTAGATTGGATATTATTCATGGTGTATGTCTTGTGGATAGATTTCAAGAAGACCCTAAGGAAACTCATGCTACTATTGTTAAAATAATTTTCAGATATTTAAATGACACTATGGATTATGGATTGTGGTATCCTAAAGATATTGATTTTACACTTAATGCCTATATAGATACAAATTGGGTTGGATTTGTAGATGATAGGAAAGGTACAAGTGGTGGTGCATTCTTTCCTAGATGCAGTTTGGTGGCATGGTCGAGTAAGAAGCAAGATTTAGTCTCCTTGCCTACTGCTGTTCAAGTTGAGTATATTTTTGCATCTTGTTGTACACAAGTTCTATGGATGAAACATACATTGAAAGATATCATAGTGGTATATGATGATCCCATTTCTATTTTCTATGATAATACAAGTGCAATTAATATTTCAAAGAATTATGTTATTAAATTGAGGATGAAGCATATATCTATGAAATATCATTTTTTGAGAGAGAAGGTCATGGAGAATGAAGTAAAGCTTGAGTATGTTCTGACAAAGGATCAAATTGTTGATATTTTCATGAAGGATCTTCCTAAAGATACTTTTGAATATCTCTAGGAGAAGTTGGGGGTTATTGTCCCTCCTTTTTTGAACTAAAGGCATATGGAGATGCATTAGTCTTGTGGATCTATGGATCTATCTTTCTTCTGGGTTGATGTTTTGGTGGCTACCTCTCACGGGGAGTAGGTAGTATCAGGTGTTGTCATTATGAGTATTATGTTTTTCATGTCAAAGGAGAAATCAATGTAAAGTATTCTTTTTCCTTTTCTATTGATGTCAAAGGGGGAGAAGAAACATGTGAAAAAGGAAAGGAAGATTGGAAAGGAATCATATAAGAAATTATCTTCTAAGGGGGAGAATCAAAAAAGTGTATTAAGAGCTTGTATGTTGTCCTTGACGGATTTTCACACCATGTGTTGCCATCAATGACAAAGAGGGAGATAAGAAGCATGTGAAAAAGGAAAGGAAGATTGGAAAAGAAGTGTATAAGAAATTATCTTCTAAGGGGGAGAACCCAAAAAGTGAATTTAGAGTTTGTATGTTGTCCTTGATGGTTTTTCACATAATGTGTTGCCATCAATGACAAAGGGGGAGATTGTTACAATAAAGGAAATATTGAAGGTTTTTTCATTGATGTCAGCCGATTAGTTGGTTATCCACTAGTTACTATTGGTTGTATATGTCGAGGATCTTGAGAAAATTGTCATAAAGATATCTTGTAGGTGTTCAGTGGTCACTCCGGGTTTTGGTTTGGATTTTATCTTGTAGTTGTGTGGTTTAGATATGTTGTTCATGGTTATTACAAGGTTATATATTCATATTTTTTGTTGTTGGTTCATTGTACAATGAAATTTGTGTTCACCAGTTGTGAACTATGGTTTTCTATGTTTTTGGTTGAGGTTTGGGAGAAATGTTGTTGGTTTGGATTTCTCTTTGATGAAGTCTTATGATGTGTGGTTCTAAATTTGAGTTTCCCTAATTATATTGAAATTAATTTTGGTATTTGTAAATTTCTTGCTTAATGGTTCTATGTGTTTACACTAGTGTGGCTGACCTTGTGTGAAATACTACTTTCAGGAATGATGAAGCATGTTGGATCTATTTGGGTCCCTATGAAGCATGTGTTTGGGTCAGCCTCATTATAATTCAACCCTAAGATGTTTTGGCACTAACCTAATTTGAATTTGGATTTGGATAATTGACTTTGGATATGTTTCAAAGTTGAAGATGGTATAAATAGAAGATGAGTTAGCAATAGAAAATATAAAAGAGTGAAGAAGAAGCATTATAAGAGAAAAGAGAAAGTGTAGTTTTGTGTGAGATTGGTTCTATTTAGTAAGTGTGTGTGTTGAGAACTGTGTTGGAGATCAGTGTGAAGGTTAATGTTGAGTTCCTAGATGTAGTGAGTAGAAAGTGAACTCTATCATTCATGCAAGTAGATCAAGTGATTATGGTGGAATCCTTTATTGCATTGGGATTGTAATCTCCTTGTAAAAAGTCTTCTTTGTCTTCTTTGTATCTTTGTGGTAGTGAGCCCTTCATGTTGTTGCCTTGTAGGATAGTGAGTCCTTGTTCTGGATAGTGAGTCCTTATTTCAAGCAGTGATCCTTTTTGTAATCAATTTTGACATGCTCTATAGTGTGAGTTAATCCTCACCATGGTTTTTCTCTCATTATGTTTTCCACATAAATATGTTATTATTGTGTTTATGTGTTGGATTTGGGTTTCTGCATTGGCATTTGATGATTAATCATTTAAGCAGTATTATGTGTTAGTTCTGGGGATTGAATTAAAGGTTTAATTCTATGACAATTGATTCACCCCCTGTCTCAGTTGTCCTATTCAAAAATTGGTATTAGAGAGCCAAGTTCCTTGGTGAAGAGCTTAAATGCTGGAGGACGGTCTAGGATGGATGGAAAAATTGTTTTTGATTATTAGAGTTTTGATGGAAATAAATATGGTATATGGAAAGTATTGATGGAAGAATATTTGGAGTATTGCAGATATGACATGGAGAAAGATTACAAAAATCCTTACACTCCTACTAATGGCCCAAGTACACCTAAAGAGATTAAAGCACATAAAGTGAACAATAAGGAGAAGTTCATCTTGAAGAATAGTCTCGTACATTTCAAGTTGATTAAGGTTTAGAATTTGAAAATGGATAAGGAAGTCTAGGATGCTTTGGAAAGAGCACATGATGGTGATGAAAGAGTTAACGAGGTGAAATTACAGAACTTGGAAACATAGTTTGATCTTCTACATATGTCTGGAGATGAGAATATTAAAGCTTATGCATAGAAATTAGATGAGATATTGGCTAGAATGAGAGGACTTGGTGCTATTATACATGAAATTGGAATTATAAAGAAGATTCTCAGAACTCTTCCTGATGCTTATAGTGAGAAGGTGAGTGCTATTGAGTAGACTATAGATTATAAGACCCATACTAAGGATCTATTATTAGGATTTTTTACATCTTATAAGATGAGGATGCCGAGTCTAAGGAATGGGTACAAATCAAAGACTGCTTTTAAAGCTACAAAAGTTGAAAATCCATATGAAGAAAACTTTGATGAAATAGAAGCTAACTTTGTAAGAAAAATGAAGAAATTCTCTAGTAAGTATGAAAGTAAGTTTCCATTTAAGTTCTTTAGTTGTGGAGAAATAGGTCATTATGCTACAAAGTTTCTGGAAAGAGCTAGAAGAAATAAACAAAGATATGAGAAAGAAAAGAAAGGAAAGAAGATTAACAAAGCTTATTAGGTGAATGAGAATGCTATTATATCTAATGATGATTTAGAATATGAAGATCCCAATGATAATAAATGGTTGTTCTTGGTGATTAAGGATGAACCCACTTCTACTAATTCTTTAAAATAGGTAAAAGAAAGCACTCCAGGGAAGGTGAAAAATGAGGGTATGGTTATCTCTGCCCTACATGCTAAAAAAGAAAAGAATTTTTGGGTAGTTGTTAGTGGATGTTCACATCACATGACTAGTGATAGTCTAAGTAATTTTTTTAAGCTTGAAAAATATGATGGAGGCTTGGCTATGTTTGGAGATGATATTGGTGCTAAAATATGTGGGATAGGTTTAGTAAGTTTTAATGGAAAGCATCATACTAGCGATGTCTACTATGTTAAGGTTTTAAGGAATAATTTGTTGAGTGTTTGTTATATGTGCTGAAAAGGATATGATCTTGTGTTTAAGGATGAGATATGTGAGATCCATAAAGGATCCAGAACATTGATTGCTACAAGAAATATGAAGGGAATATCTATCAAGTTAAGGGCGCTGATGGACGATGTTTTATGACTTAGATTAATGACAGTTTGTTATGGAATATGAGAATGTGTCACATGAATTTTGATAACTTGGAAAGTATTGTTTTTTTTCAAGCCGTGAGAGATCTACTAAGAATTACAAAGCTTGTTAATGCTATTTGTAGGAATTGTCAGTTTGGAAAGCAAGCAAGAAATCATTACAAATCGAAGGAACAATCCACTACCAGACTACTAGATTTAGTTCAAACTTATCTTTGTGGTCCTACAAGAGTAATAAGTCTACGTGGTGAAAGGTACTTTATGATTTTAATTGATGATTATTCTAGACATACATGGGTTACATTTCTTAGAGAGAAATTAGATGGATTAGATAGAATCATGGCATTCAAAGCTATGGTTGAAAATGAAGTAAATTTGAATATAAAATGCTTAAGCTCTGACAAAGGTGGATAATTCACCTCCCATGAGTTTAAAATGTTTTGTGAAGTGCATGGAATAAAGAGATAGTTATGTTCCCTAAGAACTCCTCAATAGAATGGAGTTGTTGAAAGGTAAAATAAAACAGTTCAAGAGGCTGCTAGACCAATAATTATTGAGGCTGGTTTACTAAAAGTTTATTGGAAAGAAGCTATTCACACTACTATCTATGTATTCAATCGAGTTCAAAAAATAGAAAATAGTACAAAGTTCCATATGAGCTATGGCATGGAAGAGTTCCTACTATTAAATATTTCAAAGTATTTGGAAGCAAATGCTATATCAAAAAGATGAGGAAACTTTGCATAATTTTGATGCAATAAGTGATGAAGGAATTTTTCTTAGATATTCTACTAATAGCAATGTGTACAAATGTTTCAATAAAAGACTGAGAAATATTGTAGAGAGATAAAATGTGAAGGTTTTTGAGACAATGAAGAATCCTATTGACATTGATGGATATGTATCTGATGATCATGATTGTGTAAGAATAGAAGAGATTGTGGAAGAACAAGAAAAAGATGAGCAAGGGAAGTAGGATGAACATAATGAAACAAAAGAAGATTCTCCGGTGATGTCCCCTAAGACACCGATATATGTGATATCCTCTTTTTTAATTCCCCCTCTTCCATGTGGAAGCACACATGGGACTTAACTTGTAGCAATTTAAGGAAATCATCACTTTTAGGTGGGCTATCTCATCCTCCTATATTTTTATTCATGGTATGTAGCTTTATCTTATGGGTTTTCTCCTCTACTTTTGGAGGTACACTCTTTTTGTACATTAGGATTACTTTAGATTGTACATGGGTACCTAAAATGGCTTCTTTTTGTTGGGATGTATTCAAATTTTTTTTCCCTCAATTGTGCTCAAAGGGTTGTTAGTGTACTGTTATATTTCACCTTATGTTAAGTTTACTTAGGGAATTTTATTTACTTAGGTAAATTAAAAAATAAGAGCACATATAAAATCCATTAATTGATGAAATTATTTATCACTTCTACATATTTCACTCCTTGACTAATGATAGTTAGGTGGGCCACATTTTCCTCATTGAGGTGAGTTCAATTGACATCTCTACTCTTATAGTTGAGTCAATTATCTTGTTAATTTCTCC